>JABSTQ010011364.1:3287500-3429828 GCA_013358835.2 Ixodes persulcatus
TGTGTGTGTTGGGGGGGGGGGTGGCAGGGTGGATTTCCACCCTCCGTAAGCTACAGCACGTGAGCTATAATTATGATGAATATGATGGTGACGACGATGATGATAATGATCATGATGGTGGTGGTGGTGGTTATGATGATGATGACGTTTGGCTCTTCCCTTTAAATCGGGCGGTCCCTTAGTGCTAGGGACTATCTTGCTAGAGTCTTTGCCGTTCGAGCGGCCGCCTTTAAGCACCCACGAGCGCCACCTTGCAAACTCTACACGAAATACAGCTCCTGGTATAGGATCACGACCTTGCACTCCCCCAGCCTGCTTCCAGCTGGCACTATGTAACACAGGTAGTTGCAGGGAGCGCGCATAAGTGGTACAAGTCGATTTGTAGAATTTTCAGGGTTTCTTTTTATTTTTACTTCAGATGCAAAATGTGGGAGGGGAACTGTTGATTTATTTTTGGTGTCCTGGGAAGGTTATATCTCCTTACATATCGAGACTGCGGTGGCGAAGCGATGGTCCGTAGAACTTTCATTACTCGCCGTGAGATAGCGCCATCTGTAAAATGTTTGCTCTAGATTGCGCGGAACTGCGTTTTTTTAGCTTAGAGTCAAAAGTTTATTTGTGAACGTTTGCTAAAAACGCACCGTTTAGGTGCGGTTTTAGCAGACGTTGACGAATAAACAAATGTTTCGAGACGATTCGTGTTTACACCCAGCTTTAGCAGGCGTTTCAACGTTGCATTAGCAAACGTTCACGTGAAGCTTTGGAAACCGTTGAGGCACGACGTTAGCGCACGTTGTCCAATCAACACACGTTTTGGAGCGGCTCGCGTTTACACCCAGCTTTAGCAGACGTTCCTGTTAAGATTCCGTGATACAGCAATTCTTCCCCTGTCTAAAAAGTTGGAGTGTCAGCAAGCAAAGAAAAAATTGAAAGCCATTTACAACTCCCTGTAACGCCGAATTAGAGCGCAGCGCTTGAGGAGGAGGATGGAAGGGTACTGAGGGGTGGGTATATCCCTCCTCCCTCCTCCTCACCTCCTTATCCTCCTCCTCCCCTCATTCTTCAATCTCCTCCGGGGGAGGGGGTTACGTGACCTCGGGGGGAGGGGGTCACGTGACCTCAGGGGGGAGGGGGGTCACGTGACCGCGGGGAGGGGGGTCACGTGACCTGAGGGTCACGTGACCTCGGGGGTGTCACGGGACCAGGGGGGTCACGTCACCTCCGGTGGAGGGGGGGGGGGTTCACGTGACCCCTCCCTTCCCCTCCCCGAGGTCACGTGACCCCGGGGGGGGGGGGGGGCTCGCGCGGTGCATTATGGGACATTTCCCATAATGCACCGCGCGGTTACGCCGACGGCGACGCCGCTCAAGCCGGAAACGGGCGCCTAAGAGCTGCGCTCTAAAAGATGTAAGGGGTTTGCTCCTCTATATTTATTTTTTTATTTTTATTTATTTAGAGGATACTACAGGCCATTGAAGGCCCAAGTAGGAATGGGTACATCATATGCATTCGCACATTCAACAACAAACAAATAACGCGACAATAAAAAGGTTTACAACAATCAACTACCAAATATACAGGATATATATCAAAAAGGGGGGAGGGGGGGAGAACGGCAACCATCAAGCAGCATGTAGTGCAATCATGCAGTAATACAAAATGATCTATACAGATGTAGTACGAAGGTTTATACAATCTTAAAGCCCATGCTAAAAGGATGAACATGCAGCAATATACAAAGGAACATGCTAGTCATCAAGACCTTCCAGACCTTGCACAAAGTTGGTGTCGTTAAATAGTTTGAGAGGTAAACCGTTCCAGTCGCTAATAGTGCGGGGGGAAAATCTAAACTTAAACATGTTAGTACGCGCAAAAATGGGTGTTAATGAAAACTGATGTCTGTGCCGCGTAGATCTTGGCTCTAAAGGGGAAATATATTGCAATGGGTCTATGCGAGTCTGCCCTTGTTGAAGATGGAACACGAATTTTAAGCGTGCCAGTTTCCTTCTGGTCTGAAGGGTGTGTTTTCCATTAGCCTGTATAAGTTGAGACGGGGATTCGAACCCTCTATACTTTCCGTAAATAAACCGAACTGCTCGACATTGCACCATCTCCGACTTCCGGATGTCTTTCTGAGTAAATGGATCCCAAACGACATTTGCATACTCCAACTTTGATCTTACTAATGAATAGTAAGCATGCAGCTTAACCTGAATCGGAGCATCTTTCAGCTTTCTTCTAATAAAGCTCAACTTCTTAGATGCCGAGGCACAAATATGGTTTATATGAGGAGACCATGAAAGTGTGTCTGATATAACTAAACCAAGATATTTACATTCCCGCTCCACAGTAACCGGGGTGTCCGCGATCTTGTAAATGTATTCAAAGGGTTGCTTTTTTTTTTTGGTAATACGTAAAAGTGTTGATTTAGCAGAATTAAGCTTCATTTTCCAGGTATCACACCATTATACAACTGACTGCAAACTATGGTCTAGCAATAACTGATCCGAGCTCGGATCAGTTATTTGCAGACCGGCCGGCACTAGAGCAGTACCGGCACCATTGACGCCGAAGATACTTGAACTGGAGGATTAGATCGAGGAGAAGGACTCAAGTACTGTTTGAGCAATAAAGTAAATTATTTTGTAGATATATTGCAATAAAAATAACCATATCACATTCACTCTTTGTGATGCCAGCTATAATAGTACAGGTTTCCGTTGTACGTTCTTGGTCATAAATCTTAATATTATACTCCGAACAATATTTTTACTGTATGGCACACATTAAAAAAAAAAATTCAAATCTAAAAAAGACAAATTAGCCACTTTGAAAGTAGATAACTATATTACCGATCGCAGTGAAGCCATTGTTAGTTTCTTCGAAACACTATTTCTTCACTTGCACCACTAGTGCACGTAGACCCTCAAAATTGCGCTGTTTTAGAGAAAGAAATTCATTTTGGAGAAATACAAATAATTTAACTACTTTTTGCTGCGTATTTTAGTTTGCAAAGCTTGCAAACGGGAGAGAGATGTGATAGAGCTAAGGTTTCTACGGGAGTCTGTATTGATGCGTGTGTGGAAATACGTAACGTTTCTCTAGACAATTTGTATTTAATATTTTAGACGTGCTTTTTATTAGAAAAGGTTAACAAGCGCTAGGCTCTCCCATCACAAAATTTCTAAACACAGATTGTTTTCGGAAATAACGTAGAACGTGCTCCTTTACAAACAACAAACAGATTAGCAGTCGCGACAAAATATATCTAGTACACAGCCAAACTCCGTTGTCATCGATGTCGTAATGCGAGTGGCTGCTTCTAAGCATGTGCTTTCTGACAGTGTTTCCAGCACTGCCAGAAACCTGGCAGTGCTGGAAACATATTGTGTGTTTTTCTACGTTCTAACTATTGCACAAGGAGCCAAAATATCCATAGGATGTAACACATGTTTCGCACTTAATAACACAGTTAAGTCAACCTGATACTGCAGTTTATTAAACGAAATTGATAACAACGCAACCGCCGCATAGCTCAAAAATGCGTAGATGCCTGTGCATCAGGGTTGTGGTCTCCAAACCTTTTGGCTAAGGGGCCGAATTAGGAACCTGTCGCTGTCGCGAGGGCCAAAAAATAAGTAAGACAATATAAATAAGGAGACAGCAGATGAATTATCCTAAATTAAAATTTAAGAACAAAACTTTAGATTATAACAAAACAAAATCTGTGGTATACTTAATAACTTGCTAATTAAAACATTACAAAATACATGTGACCTAAAAACCTCACCCGACATAAAGCAAAGCACACAAAAACGTAGACATATGCAGAGAAGGCAGAAGACCTAACGAGAATGGTAAGTCTAATCACGACCATACGCAATAGTTAGGATACGAGACAGTAAGCATGATATGCATGAAAACACAAAGGATTTGTACCTTAGTTACAAAGACGTGGAAGAGGGGACTACGATTACAAATTTTTTGATGACAGTATACAATAAATAATTTGGTGAGAAAACCCGCATTTTTATGAGTTCTCGTTAATTCTTTCTAAAATCTTCGCTCGCGCCGATTGTTTTCCTTTTTTTCTTAACGCGCGTTAGATTTTCGTTAGTAGCAAAGGGTTGCGGGCCGGACGTTACTGGAAACACGTCGGCCGTCCGTGGGCCTGCCTGAACGCATCCGCTGGCCACATCTCGTCCGCGGGCTGTTGTTTTGAGACCCCTGCAGTAGAGGATGAATATAGTTCCGCCATTTTGTTTTATACGCCATTTCAAAAATGTGATTACAGCCCCAAACTTCCCTGACAAAATTTTTAATCAAAATTTAAAAATAGAAAAGTTTTTCCACTCCGCGACGGTCGCTAAAATGAGGTTAGCAGTAGTTGCGAGTATATAAGTAAATAAATATTAAGAAATAGAGTGTCAAGCTCTGTCAACATACTGCCAAGCGTGCTTTGCCGCATTGCGAATGGTTGTGCGGTGAAGCCAGTCAACAAAAATGCGAGCTAGTCGGCCGCGTATGTCCGCGCTGCCGCTACCGAAGCACGGTAGATTTTTCAAAAAGAAACTGGTACCGGAAACCAAGCACAACCTTATCTAATTAAAACACAAAAACAAGTAAACGACAAAAACCCAAAACAAACGAACGTTCTCGACCAAGCCATTTCACTCCAATCAGATTGGGAGCAAAGCCGTCACTCCCCACTTAACATTCCAAGTCCCCCAAAATGGAAACAGAAGCTCTGTTTCTCTGTTTCCCGCTTCACTTCTTATGAATAGTTGGTAAGCCATAATGTAAATAAAAAAGTAGCAATAGCGATAATAAAAATTCAGAGAGAAACTTCAACTCGATGGAGGAGTCTCTCCCATTTGATTCGCCATTCAATGAAATCGCGTGGGAGTGTCAGAGTGCTCGAAAGAAACGCGACAGTATAATATTTTTATTTGCTTTTGGTTTTATGACGCATAGAAGCAAACCTTCCCCCGAGGTTCCACAGAGGGAGATAGAAATATCTGCGTTACGGCTCCCGCGTCTCTTCCCCGAAACATGGGACGACACTAGAACACTAACACAAAGAAGCAGGCAAGAGAGACAGCAAATAAGACAACCCGAGGGGCCGTAAACAAGCCGGAATGTATGCATGAATGACACGGAGACTATCTAACATTTTGGTAACAAGAGAAGAAAGAAACGCGTTTCGAAACACGGCGTAAACTTGCATAATAGGAAACAAAAACACGAATGGACGGGTTTCTAAAGTGAGGCGAACAAAGCAGGCCTCTTTGGATTTGGCATCGGGGAGGAAAAGCTTGAAGAGCGCAAAATATAAAAATAAGGCCGAAAGAAAGCCGACACTCGCAGCCAACCGCAAACAATCCGGAGGATAAACAAACGGAGGAGACATTTCTCAAAGTAGCGTCGAGGGAACAAAACACGCTCAGTAAGAAACGTGGAAAAATACCGTGTTTGAATGGAAATTCCCCCTCGAAACACCCACCCTCCCGTGCTTCAATCTTCAAAAGAGGCTCGTTTCTTCGACAGACTCCACCTGCCGCCCTGTTTGCAGAGTCAGTGGCGCCTCTTTGGTGGGTGCGCTACTTAGAATTCTATTGTCTTTCCTGGTGGACTTCAAGCCAGGGCCGTAATAAACGTATATAAAAGTTGATGCGAGAAATAAACCAACGTCGAGCGTTGACACGTCACTCAAAGGTCTACCGCTCTGGTGGAAGCTGAACGGTGCAGTTTCCACACGTCGAAGCAAGTCGCCGAAAAAAAGCACATTTTTGATGGGACTTTCCAGTCATTTCAAGCAAAGGGGATGCAGGCATTAGTATAAAGCAGGCGTCGTACAAAACTGACGAGGTTCAAAGTAGATGAAAACCCAGACAACGTATGAACAGGCGCCACATGAATCATACAACAAAGTTGTCGACGCATGAACTGTTCAACAATCGAAGTAGACAACAAAGCAGGCAACGTATGATGGAGCCCACGTATAAACCAGTTGACGTTCATAGTAAACGACAACCTAGATAACGTTTAAAGCATGCGAAAGAGGAACCATACAACAAAGTAAACAACGCATGGACCATACGATACTCCATTTAGACAACGAATCAGGCAACATATAATACATCCAACGAATCAGTCGGCGTTCATAGTATTTCACAGCGCAGACGACGTACAAAGCGGATGTTACAGTATTGAGACAATAATGTAGATGGGGTACGGAGGAAACGACAAACGAAGTAAAAAAAAAAATCAAGCAATGTATTATGAATTTTACATATAATCAGAACAGCGTTATAAGTAGATGAAATACACAAATAATCTACAAATCAGACGCCACTTAAAACTGAGCAAAATAAACAACGTGCGAAGCGAACGACAATGGAAGTAAACAAAAAAGGAGGCAATGTATTATAGACTTGACATATAAACCAGACGACGTCATAGTAGATTACAACGCAGATAACGTATGAATTGTACACCGCAGGGTTCGAACAACATTGTAGGTGACTGATGAAGCTAACAACAAGAAAAGTAGACAATGAATCAAGCAATGTATGAAGAATTCGACATATGAACCAGACGACATTTGAGGTAGGTGAAAATGCAGATAACCTACAAAGCAGATACTGCCGAAATCATACCAAAATGTAGACGACGTTCAAACTGTTCGACAAAGCATACAACAAATCAGCCAATGTATGAAGTATATTACTTGAAAACCAGACGACTTTAAATTAAACAAAAACATCATGCAATATAAAAATAAGTTGGCAGAGTCGCCCGGAATGTTTAGAGGCAAATAGAAAGCCCATAGCTGTACAGTGAGATGGTGAAGTTAATACACAACAAAATATATGGCGTAAAATACCAACGGTTTATGAACCAAGCAATGAGCCGTCACACTTTTATTTACATGTGCAGCAGCTTACGTGTTTCCCCTAACCTTTTTTACCAGACGGCTGGACCCGGTGTACTCTTCTAGAGGCCGTAACACCTCGAGCAGCGGAAAACCACAATGGTCATCGAATGTCCACCACCTCTGAACTTCTAAGGCCAAATATTTTTGTTAATATATAAAAAAGCAAATGTGCGTTTACCGTTTCTCAAATCAAAGCAACGCTAGCTTAGTTCCCAAGTTGGATCATGCTAAAAGTATTAAAAGTTACTCCTTTTTTATAGAAATATACCTTTGTCTTTGAAAACAAACATATGCAATGCTCGGAAACAGGCAAAGTTTTTTACAAAAAATAAAGAAAAATAGGTTCGTTTTCTAACGGTCCAAAAAGTTCAAGACTGGTTATCAACCAGAAGTATACTTCCTGTGCTAAGAGAACCAAGCGAAACAAAGTTTCGGGAGCTTGCACAAGTAACAACGACTCGAACGAGAACATGGACGCACTAATAATGTAGGTAAGAAGCATCCGGACCACTCTATTACATCGGGCCGCTCGATTGACAGCGTGAGGTGAGACATAATATACGGCCCATAGACGATGTAGGAACCGGCACTCCATCGAGCGTGACTTGGGACCATAAACAGGCGAATTAGAAACCATCCAAGCGCGTCCGAACAACAGCTGCCCGAACTTCGCCGTGCCAAAGGTCAGGACGCAGTACCCGCTCCGCATTGACGCACCCGCACGTCTGAGGCTGAATGGAGCGACAGAAAGAGCACCCTTCTTCCCCACATTTCCTTCACAATGATGTCCGTACTCAACACATGCCTTTCTATTCCAGTTTTGCTATTTGTAGATGACCCTTTCACCCAACTCGTTCAACTTGAAGAAGAACGTTTCACCCCCAGTCTGTCAGCGCACTGCAAGTCGAAGCAAGTGAAGAGAAAGTTGGAGCTGCGGAACCCAGGAAATCCTCAGTTCAGTGCTTATCCCTGCCCTTTTGTATCTGGATTGTCCTCGCACCGGCGTGCTTTCGTGTAATCAACTACCAGGTGATGGAAGTTAAAGTTTCCGACTAACGTCTAACCAAAGCGTAATGTTGAAGGAATAAAAACCGTTACGAATGAAAACTGCAATAATAAAGGCTAAAAGTGTATTCGCCTCGCTTGTACTAGAGGTCAGGGAAATCGGATTGCAAAGCGTCGGCTAAAGCGACGCAGGCAAGAGAGCATCAACAACAGTCGGCACAGTTACAAACAAATGGGCTTATAGACCGTATACAACGACTCGAGACCAGACTAAGCCTCGAGGAAAAAACAACCAAACGATAATCCGAAAATGAACGAGCGAAGGAAAAAGAAAACGAAAATATTCAAGACGTAGAGAATCAACTGGCAACAAGTTGTTGTTGTTATTGTTGTCGTATATTCGGCAATCGTTTTGGGTTATTACCCAAAGTAAACGTGCTCGGCGAAAGTGGAACCAATTTACAGGTCCCGAACACTTTTATGGGTCCGACTTTGCAGAGCTTGAGAAGAGTAGCGAAAACGTAAGCTACTCGTTTTGTTTATTGTCTCTTTGCACGGCTCGAAGGGATGAGAAAAGCAATCTTGATTCTTGATCCAAAAATTTCCGACTCATTTCTTTCTGGGTTGCATTCGTAGCTTGCAGATTATACCAGATGTAGAAATGTGTGGGTGCTTGTTGCGCGTGTGTGTCTACGGGCGCAAGGGCGCGCGCTACTTAGATAGAGAACATTTCTGTTGCTGCATGCGTGTTTTTGAGTACGTGATTGCGTGTTTGTGTCTGCGGCCGCATGTTTGTGGCCGTGTGCGTGTGTATGTAGTTTAGGTCGTGCTTTTCTCTGGGTAATCTGGTACTCTGTGTGTTCACGTGGTCCTGGGTGTATGTTCTCGTCTGTGTTCGCGTATGTATGTTTGTGTCAGCCTCCTCGAATGCACGTTTGTGCATTTCCATTGGAATAGGGATGGGTGTTTCCGTACGATTTGCAGTTTACGTTTTGTGGGTGTACGTGCTTTTTTGTGTATGTTTGTATGTTTGCTTGTGTGTGTATATCCATCGTGTACCTGTGTCTGTGCGTACGTTTGCGTAAATCTGTCTTCATGTGCGTATAACTTTCATCACCATATTTGCACTTTCCGAACTTCAATTAGTCGAATGTTCATGTTTATGACGATGTGAACGACGCAGTCGTCCATAAATGTTTCAGAAGTCTGTACTTTATGCGCACCCTTTGAGCGTTCACATTTATTTCTTGTCATTTTGTTCATCCTCATTAAGCAAATTAAGCGAACACGAGCAGAAGTTATTTTCAAGAAGAACAATTAAAAAAATATAAACAGCCTGTTTTAATCCAAAATATTTTAAGAGAAAGTTTCGGGAGTTTTTTTTTCTTTAAAAATTTCTGTTCTTCAATAAGCAACTTGTATGCATGACAAACTCAATAAAGGTCCGGAAAAGTTGCGATTTATTGTATTTAACAAGAAAAAACGAAAAAAAAAATTGCGGTGGCTTAGCTCGGCTATGGCAGGATATACGTAGCTTGAGCTTATGCGCACTAAACGAGAAGCGCTATCAAGCGGCTCCGGTGCAGCGACAGACTTGGCTACTGCGCAACGGAGGCGGACAGCTGGGTACGCGCAGAGCCGTTTATTGAGAGAGTTTGGCCATACATTGGTTTGAATAGGCGAGCATCTGGGGCCAACTACAGGCCGCGAAACAGCCCCTAGCGGTGGTCGCGTGCTCTAAATTTGTGCCACGACTATACTTCGTTTCACCTTATGTGCGAGCGAAGGCAAAACTGGAAGCGCGAGCACGAAAGCTCCGTGCGTTCAGGCTTTGCTCGAGCGCGCGAGCTGGGGAGAAATGCAAAAAAGCGCTGGTCTCGCGCTTCTAGCTTTGGCTTCGCTCGCAGGTAAAGTGAAACGAAGTATAATTTGAGCCGTGCCGAGCGGAACTCCGCGTCTCAAGACGCTCGCGCAGCCCACCCTTTGCACTGCTTTCTTTCAGCCAGTCTCAGGACGCTGTTCTAGCAGTGCAGACAAAGGCATGGGCACGAGCGCGTGGCTTTGGAAAGTGCCTCCTATGCACGAGGTCTCGTACAAACAATAGCGTTTCGCTGAGCTAGGCTCACGCGCCTGTGCCTTTGTCTTCACTGTCGACATTTGTGAGATGGAGTAGAGGTCTCCTGATTGGTCGACGCTGTGTCACAAATTTAGTTTACGCTCTAAGTGTGGGGGGAATATTCGGCGCTGGCGGCGGCCTTTGCTCCGCCTATTGTCCAAACTCTCCTAATATACGGCTCTGGGTACGCGGCGCCGCCAGTGCTTCTGCCGCGGCTATGACGTCACTCCTCTGGAATGTGCAGACCGGCGAGACGCGCGCGGTGGCGGCAGCTCCGGCGCGCCAGCTGTGCGCCGTGTGACGTCACTGCTCCTCGCGCATGCGCAGACCGGCGAGGCGCGCGCGGTGGCGGCGGAGCGCGCGGCGGCGGCGTCTCCGGCGCGCCAGCTGTGCGCTGTGTGACGTCACTGCTCGTCGCGCTTGCGCAGCACGGAGCACGGCTCATTATGCGAGCCACGCGAAACTGCTCAACCTCGGCCAGTGTAGCTCACGCTACAAAAGATTCAGGCCAAATTCACTCTTTATTTATTTATTTATTTTTATTTATTTATTTAGTAATACTGCTAATCTCACATGGAGATCATAGCAGGTGGGGTACAATCATAATGAAACACAATACACAAAGTCAACTGTACAGGCACTCACATCCTCCGTCACACAGTAACAGACAGAAAAAAATTATTATACTAAACGCGCGGCAAACAAATCAAGAGATCCCTGCTCAATTGTCTCTTGGGGAAGCTCGTTCCACTCCACCACGGTCCGTGGAAAAAACGAATATTTAAAACAATTATTACGAGGCATGAATGGAACTATGGAAAAACTATGTCTTTGTCTCGTAGAATAGCCCTGTGAAAAAGTTATATAATCTTGCACATTAATTTTATAATACCCATGAATAATCTGATACAAAAATTTTAATCTGCACACCCGATTTCTTTCAGTGATCGGCTGGAGGCCAGCTCTTTGGACACGATTTTGTACTGATGTCCTCCCATATGAATTAAATATGAACCTAGAGGCTTTGTTCTGAATTCTTTCTAGTTTTGTCAAATTTAATTTTGTAAATGGGTCCCATATGACGTTACCGTATTCTAACATAGGCCGAATGATAGTTTTATAAGCTAGTAATCTCGTGTCGGAGGTGGAGTATTTTAGAGTTCTTTTCAAAAAGAAGAGTTTACGAAGAGTATTCGAAGTAACATAATCAATATGCTTATTCCAGCTGAGACGGTTGGTTATCCAAATGCCTAGATACTTATATTCTGAAACCTCTACTAGGCTGTGGTTTCCTATATTATATTTAAACTGGAGGGGCTTCTTTTTGTGAGTTACTGACATAAAAACACTTTTCTCATAATTTATGCACATCTGCCAAGTGCTACACCATTTATCAATCAAATCTAAGTGTTTGTTCAACCTATATTGATCACTAGAATCATTTACTTCGTAATAAACTACACAATCATCAGCATACAATCTCAGTTTTAACAGAAATATTATTCACAATGTCATTAATAAATAACAAAAATAAAAGAGGTCCCAGAACTGATCCTTGCGGAACCCCCGAGTCTACAGTCACCTTATACGACGAAGTTTGTTAAAATCTACGTATTGCTGTCTATAAGAAAGGTATTCCACGATCCAATTTACAAGTTGATCATTTTTAAACATTTCGCGTAATTTGGTTGCTAACTTGCTGTGCGAGACTTTATCAAAGGCCTTCGCAAAGTCTAAAAAAATAAAATCAATCTGATTTCCTTTATTTATGGAGGATGCAAAGTCATGTGTCATTTCTACTAACTGTGTGGTTGTGGAATAACCACGCCTGAAACCATGCTGTTTTTGTGTAAGAACGGCATTCTCTTCAAGAAATTCAAAAATATGGTTATGAATAATATGTTCGAGTAGCTTGCAGGACGTACAAGTAAGCGAAAGTGGTCTATAGTTGGCGACGAGTTGCTTGTTCCCTGTTTTATGTAATGGTCTTATTTTGGCCGTTTTCCAGTCCTTTGGGAGGGAGCCTTCAGACAAAGATTTTTTATAAATGATAAATAAATACTTAGATATCCACTCAGCGTACCGCCTAAAAAATGCATTTGGCAAGCAATCGGGTCCCATAGACTTTTTTTCATTTAGGTTCAGTAACATATTCAAAATCCCACTCTCACTTAAAACTAAATCTGAAATACTAGGCAAACGTTCATGCTTTATACGGCTTGGCATGCTTCCATTATCATCTGTAAAAACGGACTTAAAGTGATCATTAAATGAGTTGGCAATTGCGGTATTATCATTCATAACCAGACCGTCACTAATAAACATATTAGTGATAGGGGAGGACGGCTTAATGTGTCTCCAAAACTTTTCCGGAGAAGTTCTAATAAATTGACTAAGTGTAACGTTAAAGTATTTGTACTTGTCTGAATACATTTGAGTTTTTAATTTGTCCGACAACATTGATATTTTGTTCTTGATCGCAAAGAAGCCATTCTTTCTATACGATTTTCTTGCTCGACTGATTTGGCGCTTCAAATGTATCGAGTCGCGCGATATCCATGGATTATGAGGGTTAATCTTCTTAGTTTTACTAGGAACAAAGCGTGATATACAGCTCTGAACAAGGTTTTTAAAATACAACCACAGTGAATTGGTACTACAACCACTAGACAGAGAAAAGCTGTGAAATTTATCAAACTCAAAGTCAAACAAGTCGAGAACGGAAACGTCATCCGCCTGTGCAAACTTTAGAACAGTAGACTCCTTCACTTTTGTGAGCATATTTATATTAGATAACGAAAAAAGCACGGCCCTGTGGTCTGAGATACCATCAGCAACTTCATACTCATAATTATTTCCAGCTTCGCCATTCACAAACACAAGATCTAAAATTGATTTCGAGTCACCTTGTACTCTAGTAAATTCATTTACAACTTGACAAAAATCAAAAGTAAAGGCAATGTCCAGAAGTTCGTGGTTGTGCATACTGTGAACAGCACCGGCCGAAAAATTAGGCCAATCGATATTAGGTAGGTTAAAATCTCCGCACAGGATTACTTTTGTATTCGACTGGACATGTTTTGCTAAATAGTCTCTAACATTCTGTAAGACAGAGAGAGGTGCATTTGGAGGTCTGTATACCGCCCCAAACATATATGAATTCTTATGAAAATGTGCTTTACAAAAGATTCCTTCCACATCAGGAATATCCTCTATTCTCAAAAGCTTAATAGATTTGTCATAAAGGACTGCAACACCCCCTCCTCTCCAGTCTCTATCTTTGCGAAAAACATTATAATTCGGCGGAAGAAATTCACTGTCAAAAATATTTTCATTCAACCATGTTTCAGTTAAAACTACACTTTTTGGACAATATAAGGAAATTAAATGCCCAAGCTCTAACACCTTATTTACAACACTCCGACAGTTGACATTTATAATTCCGAGAACCCCCGGCGTAGGGCCACGACGTCAATCTCTGATTTCGTTTTGTTGTTCTAGCACTCTTTTAGTTGACCCATCCCATGTATACACCTTTCCGTTTAGAACTGCCTTATCGTAGATCAGTTTAACTTTTTCTTTATTTGCTCTGTTTACAGCAGTACTCTCCCAAAGATGCCTACGAATTTCACGAACCCTAAGCGAAAAGTCCTCGGTCAAAAATATTTTTGAACCCTTCAGTTTACGGCAGTTTTTTAATACAGATAACTTTTCTCGGAAATCGATCAGTTTCAAGATGACAGGCCGGGTCTTATCTGCTACCTTCCTTCCTAATCTGTGGCATCGTTCAACCCCTGTTATGGAAATTCCAAGCCTATCTCGAAACACACCATTAATCAGTTGGTCATGCAAGCTCTCTGTAGATTCATCTGGCAGTTCTTCCATGCCATGAATAATGAGGTTGTTTCTACGGCCTCGGTTTTCTAGGTCGTCTATTTTACCTTGCAGAAAAATAACATGCCTTTCCAACTGAGAAGTTTGTGTCTCGCACCTAACCATCTTCTCTTTTAACTCTTTGAATGCTCCCAGAGTTGTTTCAAATGTTTCTAGACGCTTTTCGAAAGATGACATTTTTTGTTCCATGCTGATCTGAGCAACCTTAACTTCCTGTATTCCATTCGCAATTTCTTTCTGACCTGTAATAAGCTGTAAAATTAGCTGTGTGTCTGATGGAGCAGGGTTTGTGTCAGTTGGGCCAGGGTTTGTTTCCACATCACCACAAAGTTTTAATAGGTTTACAACAGCATGAACACAATCTATTAACAACTGTTTACATCTCTGCGGGCAAGGCAGCAGCACAAGAAATGGATCATTGCTACGATAATTCCAAGCAGGATACGCAGGACTAACCTGTATAGCAAAGAAGACGTGCGTGCTTAGCATCGTTGACGGTGTACTGCCCCCTTGCCCACTGACGAACCAGGACGATGTGCCGCCTTTAGTAGATTCTTGATCCGGATATGATATCACCATAGTCGAGCGGCGCTGCTGGGTGTCGAAGAAAAGGCTTCCGTCGACAACTTGATCCGTGATAATCAGCTGTTCCGCAGTATCACTCCGAAGAGCGACGGTCGATAGCAGCGATTCAGATGCAGCGAAGCAGGTTTTGTTGTCCGCAGCATGCGCTCCGATAACACAGCTCAGAATCTGTATAGCAAAGAAGACGTGCGTGCCTAGCATCGTTGACGGTGTACTGTCACCTTGCCACCTCTTCAAGTATGAACTAGCGAAACATTGGCGAACTTTCCCGATTATTTATTCTCATTTTGTGTCCAAAATACCGCGTTTTATCGCCCTACCCATCCCACGAGAAAGTCTTTTCTAGACTAGATTTTTCCGATCGACGCTTAAACTTTCGCCCGGTTGTCTACAATCTTGAAGACACAAAATATATATATATATATTCAGGGTGTTTCACGGAAAGTAGACAAATTCGATATTGCGAAACCTACGCGTCGCAAAAAAAAGAAAAAAGAAAAAAACAACTTGTGTCATTTTCGTTCTGGGCCAGGGGCCTATTTAGGAAAATAATTAAAGTCCGAGATAATTAGATCGTGAATTATTTTTGCGTAATTAACTTTTTTAATATTGTGTGTGAGGGCATGGTTTCAATTAGAAAATTGCTCAGCATCGCCGAACAACACTAAATCAACAAATCGCAGAACGATAGAAGGCACACGAAGCATTTTACGGCTTTCTGAAAAACCGCACAGATTCGACGGGTTTTTAAGTTTCGGTTTGTAATCGGAGCGCATCTCGGCCCCGACGGTACCGCGCCCTGTGGAGAAATAGTGCAACCAGCCTCTGCTGCGTTGCGCGAGGACAGCGCAGCAGAGGTTCGTTGCACTATTTCTTCACGGGGCGCGGTGCCGTCAGGGCTGAGATGCGCTCCGACTGCAAACCGAAACTTAAAAACCCGTCGAATTTGTGCGGTTTTTCAAAAAGCCATGAAATGCTGCGCGTGCCTTCGATCGTTCTGCGATTTGTTGATTTAGTTTTTTTCGATGATGCTGAGCAATTTTCTAACTAATACCATGCCCTTAAACACAATATTAAAAAATAATTACACCAAACATAATTAACAATCTATTTATCCGGGACTTTAATCATTTTCCTAAAAATGCCCCTGGCCCAGGACCAAAACGACACAAGCCTCTTTTTGTGGCGGCGCGTAGTTTTCGCAATATCGAATTTGTCCACTTTTCGTCAAACACCCTGTATGTATCAAGTACGTAAAGAGACATCATTCCGACGCTCAGTCGTCCTAATTAGAGAATGAACCATTAGAGTAACGATGAAGCCAAAACTCAACAATTTGTAAGCGTTGACAGCGGTGCTTCGGAGAGAAAGAACGAGAAAGAGAGCGACAGAAGAGCGGAAAAAGAAAGCAAACGAAAAGTTAGGCGCACGTTCATTCTGGGGTGACAAGCTGAATTAACTCTAGTACTTGTCACCTTTATTTTTTTTATATTATATGATCCACGCCGGGCCCGCCCTAGGGGTGGGTGACCTAAGCGGTCGCCCAGGGCGCCATCAAGAGGGGGCGTTGAATTTTTCGTTAGCTTTCCTGATTTATTCGCCGTTTGTTTTTGGAATGCCAACCGCATTCTAAAACTTCGTTTACGAAACGCTCGTGTTGGGCTATTACTGACGTGTTAATTAAAAACGTGATGTCGTACCAGTGTTGGCGGAAACGCGTAACAAGTAACGGCGTTACCGCTAACCCGTTACTTTTTTTCAGTGACGTAGGAACATATTCGTTACATTTTCAAAATAGTAATGGGTAACGTACTTACGCTACTCATTTAGAGTAACGGGTAACGTAGTTACGATAAACGTTACGTATTCTTATCATGACCTAAAAAAAGTGCACTTAGATTTTTTTTTTTTTCGTATTTTTAGACTTCGTTTCACCTTACATCCAGGCGCAGCCGACGCTATAGTATGGTGCCTGGAGCGCGTCGTCTCCAACTGGTGTGTATAGCGTCCTATCCAGCCCATACATCAAAAGTGGTCCCGATGTCGCAACGAATGACGTCACAAAAGCCGGAGTGTCATCTTGTCGGAAGTCCCGATCCTGGCGGTTGGTCGTAGAAATGCTGGCGAAAAGCACGAGCGAACGCGAGTGTCGCTGTCGTCACGGCGTCCCAACTTCCGGCTGCTCTAACTTCCGTGGACTGTCACAATGGAGAGCGATCTACAGCAGAACAGGCGTCTGCCACATCCACCACCGCTGTTGGGACACCGTCAGGGTCGCGACCGGCGACAGCATCACACTTGTATAACGTCATCAGACGGAAATCGAGGGACCACTTTTTTGGACGCGGTAAACACACCAGTCGGAAGACGCGTTCCACAGCTATACAGCTGATGGGAGTAATCCGACAAAGTCAAAAGGGCACCATCGCGGTGTTCCTCATGTTGCTGTACGTGTTTGGTCATCGCTGAACCAATCATAAACAAACAAAGGGCCAGTGAATCGCGCGTTTGACTCTTCTTGATTTGTACCGTTAGCTCGTAGCGTCGGCGGCGTCTGGACTTTCGCTGAATCGAAGTACAGGCGCCAGGTCATTAATTATTTCACTACATTTTACCTACCATCATAATTTTGCTTGTATTTTCCCCGCGCAAAAGGTCCCACTTCAGCAAAAGCTCCGACACCCACGGCTTTTGTCTCCCAGTGTCAAGAATGCTGTCGCTGAAAAAAAAAAAAAAAAAAAAAAAAGCTTTACCGTCAATTTATAAAACGTAACGCGAGAGTAACGTGCGTTAATTTGTATCTGCAACGGTTCCGCGTCCCTTTTATTTTGAGGTAACGTAGGCCGGTAACGCGTTTCTTTTACTTGCACGAAACGAGTAAGATATGTCTTTACTTATTTTTTTTTTTTTTTTTGGTAACGCCTACAACACTGCGTAGTAACTAGTAGTTAGAGGCGTATAGACATTTCCAATAATCGCCCTCTGGGCGCTGTCATCTTCGTCTACTCGGCTGTGGAACGGATTCTAAAAGCTTTGTCATACTTCGACGCTAAGCGAAGCGGACGCAGCGTAGTGCAGAACGCGCGCGTTTCATGGGCCGGCGAGCAGGAACTCAATATCTGCGACCAATCAGTACCTGTGCACGCTGCGCTACGCCGCGTTTACTACTATGCTCGACGTCGGAGTATAACAAAGCCTACACTCTAAAAAAAGTCTGTGCGTCTACTTTCCTGCACAACACTCGGCGAGCTAATCACCGCAACTTACGGAGGCAGCTCAGCAAATGGCTATGCCGAAACGCATGTTTACACAAAAAAACGGAATCTGAGTTGTGACCTTAAGCAATGCAAGCGTGACGTTTTGCATTACTTAATGTCACAACTCAGACAGCGTTTTTTGATCTAAACATATGTTTCGGCATCGTCATTCGCTGAGCTGTCTCCGTAAGTTGCGGTGATTGCCTCTCCGAGTATTGTGCGGGAAAGTAGACGCACATACTTTTTTTAGAGTGTAAAAGCGTGCGCAGTTGCTCTCTTTCACAAAATATGAGACGCCGCGCCAGCGTACACAGCCCACTGGCTCAGCATGTTTCTCCTGGGTGATACGCGCTGGAAAGGTCTTTTAAAATGAGAGGGGGAGTGCGCCACAGCCGGCGTTTGTCCACTGCACTAGATAGTGAAGCGCCGGCCCTTGATGCACGACGCCGGTGCTTGTGTGGAAAATAAAGCTAGGAAAACCATCAGGCTCCAGCCTTGCAAGTGACGTTTTCCTGCTTATTTGTGTACATCAAAGCGTCGCCAGCAATAAGTGGCCCACTGAAACCATCGAAGTCCGCGTCTTTGTTGCTGTCCCAAAGTGCCTGAATTGCCTGGCAAAATTTCCGCTGGATTATGATATTAATTTCAGGAAAAGATATTTTGTGTCTGTATTTCGCAAACTATTCGCGTTTTAAAGTTTACCTTTTGAGAGGTGGGGAATTGTCTACAGGTCCGGACTAAGCAATATTTGTTTTTTCTAGACCCTTCTTTATGACGAGGTGTGACGAATTTTGTGAATTACACATCATGTTCATGATAATTTATGTATGATAGAAGCTCGCTTGTGAGCTAATGCGGCGAGAATTTGTTAAGGTGTGCTTTGTATCATCATCTCTACGTGCGAAATGAACTCCAGGTGCAGATTATCTAAGAAAAAATATTTATTTTTATACGATATTTGCTTTTTGCGGACTACACACCGGATGCGGAATATGCGTAGCTCTGACAAAAAAATAGTACAAGTGCCTAACTTACCGATCTACACATGACAATAAATAAAAAGAAAGAAAAACGCCAACAAGAAAAACGAGGCAAACGAGCCTATAACTTCAACACAAGAATCCCTTAAGCTTGAATGTTCAAAAACCCAATTCCCCCAAAATATATTAAAAAAGATAAATGAAACGTTTATAAGTGAAGCCTCACAAACAGCAGTGCACATTAATAAAAATGTATCTCAGCGGAAACAAACGAAAAACCGCGAAAAGTTATTTTTTCCGCCTCGCGAGGAATATCGAATAACGTTTTACAAAAGTTAAAGGGGAAAACTTCGATTTCGAAAACGCGCTCATTCCTCTTGAGCGAAGAAAAGGGAGAGGACTGGAGAGAGAAAAAGCGGCGCCTGTTTCTCGCTCCGTTTAATTCAAAGCAGAAACCAAGGTCAACGTAACAAATAAAAAAAAAAAACACAAAGAGGTATCCGCGAGTCAAGCCAAGACGAGGCCTAAATATCCGGGCGCCCTGCGCGCTTCTACCGCTCGCCCTGCAGTCTGGTTATCCATGAAAACTTCCCCGAACAATCATTTCTCTAACTGAAAAGGGGGAAAAAAGATGGCGCCACTCTCCCAAAAAAAGAAAGCTATATTCTAACGATAAGCGCTAAAAAAATACCTAAAATATATATATATATATTTTTTTTTTTAAATTTGTGCATCTTTCTTATTCGTTCTTCCATTACTTATCTCTGAATCGTGCCCAGACACCACTTGGGATTCCCTAACCCAATCTCTCCTGTTCAAACGTTTTCCTTGATCGCCCCCTTTCTATTCGTACCTTTCCCTATGTTTGCGCAGCTGGCTGAGAGCTTCTTTTTTTTTTTTTTTTTGTACGTTGTCTGGCATAGTGTCTTGCAGGACACGTGCTGAGAGATAAATTGCTGCGCAGTGTAGGAGACATAGATACGGTTCCTTTTTTGCATCGTCTGTTTTGTGTTTAATCTCAACAAAAGGGAGGATAATAAGTTTGGGGCCAAGGGAAAGGTTTGGAGAAGATCCTTCCATGAGGAGCCATCTTCGGTCTTGAATAATGCGAGCCTCTTTCTAGTAGAAGCGCTTCGAACGTCTCCGTGTAAGACGTGTTCGCGCGAAGGAGCGATGTTGCGGGATGAGCTTAAAGAAAAAAAAAATAGTGATATTGAAAAATTAGAATTTCAAATTCGGGTGAAACTAGAAAGAAATGGGTAAAAGGGCGTCGTAAGAACTAGGGACAATAAGGAGCAGAAGAAGAGCGAGTCGAAATATTTTCTGAGGAAGGGTGTAGGATCTGTAGTGCACAGCCGTTCCGACAAGTCTTTGGGCAAAGAAGTTAAAAAGAAACATAAATAAGACATCATCTTAAAATAACAGATGAAATATAATAAAGGTTAATATTGAACACGTAGCAATTATATGAATAGAAAATCGAACATAAAGCTGGCTGAAAAAAAAAAAAGAAGAAGTTGCGGGATAGTGCAAATCATGGGCTGAATATCAAATGGAAGAGGACGGTTAGCTTAAATGAACCAAGGAGTGACTATGATATGCAAATATCTAAACAAACTAACTCTAAATTTAAAAGAAGTCGTAGTGTATGTTTGTTTAGAAAAAAGATCAATATAAATTTATCAAAACGTAATTGGACTAGCGAAAAGAATACCAGGAACAGAAGCACATGTTTTTGACCGTACCTTTGATCGAGTTTGTGTCAAAGCAGCCGTGGGCCAATACATATTTGGCCGTTTTTTAAACTGCTGACCTGCTAGTAAATAATAGAAATAAAGTGTAATATGAATGTCCTATACGTTGTAAACAAATGGAAATATTACATTATTAGTAGTGGTTGATAGAAGTTCATCTGAGCTCCTAAATATTAGTATTACAGTCATTAGTTAGGAAAGGCCATTCCTTGTAATAGGTAAGAGATTCGCGAAACACGTCCATATTTATGGCATGCGATAGAACAAAAACTCCCGGTTTCGACATTGTGGACGATGAAAAGTATGAAAGTGGCTCGAGGAAAGAGCCCTCGAATAAAAATGCACCGAGGGGGACACCATATAGGTTCAGGAGTAGAATGGTCAGGGCTATAAGAAAACAATTCCCCAAACAGGTACTACTACTCAAGTTGACGGCTTAAACGAATTACACGATGCACGGCGCCTGTGGAAACCATGTTGTAACTAAACCACCTACCTTTACAAAGTAGACTTCTCGCTGCGAGTGGGACTAAACTCCCCGAATGGACCCCCAACTCTAATAAATTTAGAGCGCATGCTCTCCCGCAATCCCGCAAAGCCCTTGAGCAACAACCCGATTCCTGCAATTTACGGAGAAAGTCGGACAAATGACGAGGCAGAAAAAAATGTATCTATCAATACACTGTTTACATACAAGCCCGCGTTTGCCCACATCGGGTCTGGGCAATGCGCCGGCGCAGAAACCAGATTCGGCTTAGGGGAACCATGTGCGCATGCGCAGAACCGACAGCAGCGCCACCGCAATGGCGTGACGTCATTCATTTGAGTTGCTCTATGCCTTCAAGTACACTCTGCGCTGTCCTCCCCTCAGCAGGTTGCAGGGATCGTAATTTCCGAGCCCTTTCCGTGAACGTTTACGCTCAAGATTTCTTAAAGTGGAGTCACGACATGTTGTAAAGGTTATGGGGAGCGCGAATTCGACTGTTTCTTGCACAAGGCTGGCGATGATGCCAGACTAGGATTGAGGTCTACTCCACTATCCTTTCAGTCAAAGCCAATCAGAACTCGGCGTCGCTCTGACGTCACCGCGACTCCTGTGCAAGAAGCAGACGACTTGCTCTCCGCATAGGATATCGTTTAGGAATGCTCCGCCCGCGACACTACTCTAATTCATGACGCTTCGTCCAGATAACTGAAGGACGTGAATATATGAGGCGAAAACAGAAATAAACACCGAATCTTGTAGAGATGAAACAGGGAAGACGCCACAAAGACGTGAGGTATGGAAAACAGAGAAGAGACAAAATAGCGCATTTTTTCGTGGAAGGCAAGATATATCAAAAGGGAGTTTACGAGAGAAAATTAAGGAAAAAAAGAGGAAAATTCTGCAGGAATGGCACGTGCAGATAGAAAGGACAAAGGGGGATAGTGCAACGGGAGAACAAAACAGCAGCTGGAAAAGCAGCGAGGCGAGCTGAAAAATTAACTGGGAAGAAAAAGAAAAAGAAACTAAATGATGTGACATAGTATATTCAAGAATGAGACGAAGGGAAGGGGGAGTAAGGAAAAAATTAGGAGGCCAAATGATGCGAAAAAAAAAAAAAACTTGGGACAAAACGAACAAGAATCAAGACTCAAGGAAGGCAAATAAATAAAATTAAAAATAACCGAAGAAAGAAAAAAACACTAGGTGGAACGACCGAGGATAGATGAGGGCAGGCGTTTCATCCGGTATACTCAATTATTCAAATTTCCCCTTTTCATTTATTCTTTCCCAAATAAAGGCTGTCGAAGCACTGTCGTTTGCCAGCCTTCCGTCGGCTATTCGTAATATATATATATATATATATATATATATATATATATATATATATATATATATATTATTTTATTTCATTTTTTACGCAGGTTTTTTAATTGCGTTTCAACGCTCTAGCAGACTTGCGCATAGAAAGCGTTTAATTAACTCGCGTCGAATATTTTGCCAGCCGGCGATAGTCTTTTTTTTTTTGCATTAGGGAGTTTATATGCGAAGTGGCATGCATGACGGCTATTTTCGCATCACTCCCACTTAGTTAATATTACGAACAATCGAAGTATGTGCATGTTCTAGAATCTTCGACAAAGCAGAATCTGAATGAACACTGGTAAAGGCGAGCGAGTTGAATATGAAAACTTAAAATCGAAAGAATAAAACACGGAGGGCAAGCACAGGACAACCACGTTCTTTCACGTGGTTTTCCCGTGCTTGTCCGTGTTTGTCCTGTGCTTCTCATTCGTGTTTTATTCTTTCGATTTTAAGTACGAATGAAAAGTTACGAACCGATTCATTATACGTGTTCAAGCTTTCAGCGGCTTTCACGATGACAGCCTTTTGGTTCTTCTAGCTCTCCACCCAGTCTCAGGTAGTTCAAGAAAATGGCCAAGTCTTTATTGGCGAGGTTTCTCTGCGATAGCACCGGCCTCTCCGCGCTATCGTAGCGGGATTTTCTTGAAGCACCGGCGGGGGACCGAGCGATTGACGCCATTGACGGGTTTTTATCGGATTCGATCCCCGTTTTAAAGTTATGAACAAGGAGCTGATATTGCCCACCGCGTAGCACCCACTGAAACTTTTGTATCCAAACCTCACGGTAAGTTTGGAGTCACTTTATCAAGTAAATCATGCCGTCAAAAGATAAAATAAAGATATAAAGCTCTCTAGTTAATTAACAAACTAATTACCCCAACACGCCTTTTATTTAGTGTCCACCACGGCCAGCGAATTAGCACCAAGGCTAAAATAAAGCTAACAAAAGTTTTTTTTTTGTTTTTTTTTTGAGGCGATTAAGGTTTTGTGTATTAAAGCAAAAACAAATGCTAATGAATCTGATTTTTTTTCTTCTTTTTTTTGTTCACCCCAGCAGGTATTCAAATTAAAATTCTTGAACTTAAAAAAAAAAAGAAATGCCTAAGCCATTTTCTTGCGCGCCTTAGTTCTTTACATTCCCGTTTCCTTTGTGCAGACTACGCAACCAATTTGCCTTCACTCGAAGCTTGAAGCACGACAAATTAAATTAAAAACAAAACAATAATGGCTTAAGCCTCATTCTATATATAGACTGTTACATTTCAAAATCAGTTTCGCGGCAATGACAAAATCCGCCCGACTTCATTTCCCCCTTTTCCCCCTTACTCTCCCTTAATCCCCATTTGGGAATTTGTCCTCAAGGAGCGGAGTCGACGTCGCTCTACTCTAGAAATCCATTTTAATGGACGCATATTCAACGCATTTAAGCGCTTCGGGTCAGTGGGATTTTATTTAAAGATTTGAACAGCGCGGTCGCGGGGACATTACTCTAAGGGCTCACGCCATCTAGCATTAGTCCTTTTGTTCTTGCGCCTGGGTTAGGGAGTGCTTGTACTTCGTTTCACCTCACGTCCAGGCGGTGCTGAAGCTACAATCCTGATGGAATCACTCACACAGCGTCAAACGCCCACCATCATTGTGTTCGTCATTTTTTTGTGCTACGTGTTCTACCATCGCTGAACCAATCGTAAACAAAAAGAAAAGCCTGGTGACTTGAGCTGTTGACGCTACACAATTGATGCCATTAACTCGTAGCGGCGGCTGAGTCTAGACTTAGGCTGAAAGAAAGTACAGTAATGTCAGAATTATTGCCCCGTGTTTTTGTTATTATCAATCTTGTTTTATAAACTTTTAGGTCAACAGACTAGATGAGCTAGCTTTGCGCTTTAAGCAATCGTTTCAGCGAATCACCAGGCGTACACGATTACTTGAGAAATTCTCATTTTTCCTTTGCTTTTCCTCCCTCAGTTTTTCTTTTCTCTTCATTTTAGTTTTTTTATATTTTTAGCTTTTTTAACTTCCTTTAATCTTGTTTATAGGGTATATTTGTAATTTATTTGTGTTTACCTTTTATTTCTTAAAACTTATCGCTGTTTTGTTTTTCTATATCTTTATCCTTATTTGTATTTCTTCAATATTTAAAATTTAATTTTGTATCCCATAGCCACATTTTTTATTTTTAATATTATTTTTTGTTCACTGTAACGTTATTATGCCACAGCCATTCCAGGTACTATTTCAGTCTAGTTCTGAGTCCTGGCCAATAGCGAAGGAAAAGTCACTCCAAGGAACGAGATACTATAGACGAGCTTGAATGGAACAGCGCGGATGAACAGTCACACTCACATGCACACAGGAAGCAAACAGACTCGCAGCGCTGTCACACTCACATGCACACAGGAAGCAAACAGACTTGCTTCCTGTGTGCATGTGAGTGTGACTGTTCATCCGCGCTGTTCCATCCAAGCATGAATCACCAACTTGCCCAAGCATCCACACTATAGACGAGACGTATCGGTGGCACCACCAAAAAGTTCCCGCTCGTGCCATCGATATCATGATCTGTCTCAATGAGTTTTATCGTGACTACTTATACATACTTACAAAGGATACGTTTGGTTAGGTGTTTAAAGAGCACGAGAGATGCTATTATAGTTTTTTGGTAAACGTTGCGGACTCGTGAGCGACACCGTGGAAGCTGAAGTTCGACATTACCGAGATTTCCGCCAGAGCAAATTAAACCCTACTATAACCTCAGAGATGATGAGCACGGCAGGCCGTTTTATTCTTCTGATCCCCGGCCTCTAGCGTGCACATGTTGCCTTCCAACGTGCTTTGGATGCGCGCACGTGCTCGAGGTACACCAGACTCTGAAGCCTCATCCAAGGTAGAAAGTTCGCCCTGGACGTGGGACAACTGAAATTTCCCTCCGTCCTTCTAATCCTCTCGGTGAGTATGAGACATTATATTGAGGTCTTGACCAATTCTGCCAGTTGGACCACAAAAACCAAATTTATCTAAAATAGCACCTTGAGAATTTTTTTTTTTTAATGTTTAACGACAAACATTGTGTGCGATGGTTGTTCATAGTAGTAATAATAGAACGTGAGGTCAGTCGTAAAATGACAAAACGAGAAACGAAAACGCATGACAGTAACACCAGGAGATAAATATACTGGTGTTTTCACTTTATTATCATAAATATTTTTAGTTCTCTAAGCTAATCTCTTCGCGTCTGGATTTCACAAAATAAGGGCTGTAGAAGCGTTGAGCGGGACGCTACGAACTCCAAAACATCAGTCAAACATCGATATCTCAAACGGATGGCCGTACTTTTGGAAAAGAAGGGCGCGATGAAGCGAGGTCTCTGACGTCACTGTCCTCCGGGAGAATTTGAGAATGAGGGGAAGCAGCCTCGCTTCCCTCCTCCTCACTTCGGTTCACCAGCTCGACGGGATGAAGCGAGGAGGAGAGGGAATGGGAATCGTGACGTGCCTTGTCTAGTCGGCCTTGTCGGCCGTGTTCAATCGCAAACTTCTTTTCCAAAAATACGGCGATCCGTTGGAGATATCGCTATAGGAGTGAGGTTTTTGGGTTTTGCAGCGTCCCGACTATCTATCCAGCCCTGTTTTGTGAGCTTGAAATTTCAGTTCAGTATCCCTTTAATAACTGATAAAAGTAAATGAAAAAGAGACACTGGCTGCTGCTAGAGCATCGCCGGCTAGTCCTTTGAACTTGACTGATTAGTGTTCATTTCCTTGAGAGTTCACAGTTGTCACACGGACAAAATACTGCACAGAACGCCCTGCAATACACTTCGGGTTATAAACCTACACTATTTACATCAGGGTGAAATGATTTGTTACGATATCTACATATAATTTCTACACTCAAACGTATGGGGTGTGCTGTTCAATATACACTTAAGGGGGCGTTATGCACATGAGATTACCCAAACAATTTTTTCATTAACCCCTTAACCGTTTTGGACGAGTTTAGCTCGTCCACTTATTAAATCATTTAGATGAGTGTAGCTCATCCGTGCACCAAACCTCGCCCTTTGATTCTTTCTGGACATCCCAGGCTTGTTCCGAGCTTAATTTGCGGTGCTGCTCAGAGAGGCAGCACACATTTCTTTTTTTTTATTGTACACGTTTTCAAGAATGGCAGCCAATTGTGGAGTGCGGCCTGCGCGGTACGTGCAATAAAAATTAAAAAATAACAACTTAAGATCAAAAACTGAAGAAGAAAAAAAAAAAACGGTTAAGGGGCTCGTTTTAGCGCGATAATACACAACCAAGGCATACGAGTATGGTATGCAGGTGTTCACAGTTGAAGGGTGTATGTAATGTAAATGTATAATTTAATGGTGTTTCTGCATTTGTGCAGCGTCTTTGTTGTTCTTGATGAAGATATGTTGCTCTCAATAATTGTCGGCTATTTTAGTTTCCAAGTTTAAATCGCGTAAGGCAAACAGAGCCCTTTTTTGTAGAACTGGGGTAGGCCAAGGTCCACCATCTCTAGCGAGAAGGGGCGGTCGTCACGCACCATGAGCCGTAAATTTAGTTCTTTTCGACAGTTTTTGGATCTCGAGCATTTTGGTAGGAGATGAATTTCATCTTAGACCGACTCTGCACATGCACATTCTGGATAGTCCGCACGATGGATACGGCGTAAAATGTTAGCGGTATAAGCGACAATAAGAGGAAGTCTCTGTAGTGGTGTTTCTGAGCTGCGTGTGAGAGAAATGGCACACGGAATGTTATCGGAGGGCCGAATTTGTAAAGACGGGAGCATTTAGAAAGTTCGTCAAACCACTTAGAACTTTTTGCGTACTACTGTCACTGATATCTCCCGAGTGTCTCCACGGGAAAGGGGAACTCGTTGATATGGCCCGTCTCAGTGTGCCTTTTTGGCGAGGCAGTCTGCCGCTTAGTTGCCTGCGAGGCCGCAGTGTCGTGGGACACACTGAGGTGCAGTGTCGTGGCCGGCCTTCAATGCCTCCGTCATTTCAATGAGAACTTTGTAAATGAATGCGCCGCTGTTACTTTTATAGTTCAATGATTGTATGGCCGTGAGAGTCACTTGAGAGTCACTGCAATGACCCATTTCTTTATCATACTTGTTTGCCGAATAAATTGTAATGCTGGCAGTACAGCATGTAACTCAGCTGTTGTAGAGGATGATGAATGTAACAGCTGGAATGAACAATGTGTGTCTGAAGATTGTTTAACAAATGCAGAAGCTGATTCCTGATCTTCGGTAGACCCGTCTGTGTACACCTGAGTGAAACTGGGGTACTCATCGTATACATGGAAGAGAGCCACTCGTGCAGCCACCATACTGCCCACGGAGTTTTTCCCCATTTCATTTATTGTCGTCTGAACTTTGGGCATCGTCAACGTCCAGGGGGCAGGTGAAACTAGTGTTTCCCATTAAATGTAACTTGGTAGGTGGCGTCGATGTTCTAAAAGACCGTTATGCACTCGTGTGCCTGTTCTGCTCATAATGTTATGCAAAAGAGAGTGATCGATAAGGTCATTAGCTTTCTCTTCTCACCTTTATAGATTTTGTTTATCTTCATGTTGTGCCTCTCACTTGTGTTTCTCTTCCTCCCATAAGCATTCTTTATAATTACGGCCGTTTTATATCAAGCTATAGTGGGGTAGAAAGTAAGGTGTGGCTATTGTGTGCGCAAAAGCGCTCCCGCAATGAATGGGGTTTTCAGACAAGAAAGAAATCTTCTTATTCGGTCCACGGAACGCGTGTCACGTGATCCTAACGGCAAGCCTCTCTGAGGCGGAGCGGTGACGTCGAGCTTTATGTCGGGGGCTCTGCGTACGCTGGCTCCGCGTCGGAAGCCAGGAGACACGCCTCAACGGCTGACATGACGCAGCACCGCCCGGGAGGTTTCTCCTTCGAGAGAACACTGCGTACAGCCTACAGAACGCAACGTAATCCTTACGCAAGAATCAGCGCTACCTTGCACTCCAGGGTTGGATCTCAGAAGATGCTATCAAGGATAAACGGATTGAGCTTTTTATTACTCTCATTAGATTCATTGTTTAACCAGAAATAGAGCAGGACCCCTTATATAATTATATAACTTGACTGCTCTGTTCTATTTACAATCCACTTCCCCCTCCCCCCCCCCCCCATAAACAAATGATTGAGATTTGTCGTTGTGACACCACCGCCAGCTTATAGATTGTGCCTTGTTGATAATGACATATGAAGCATAAAGCGTGTTACCGCTCTCGGCCGATGGAGGGAGCCAGCGATCGTCCCACTACCCCTTCAAGCCCGCCACACTCACGGTTGTGTTTTTACATCGATATTACAGCGATAGCTGTTAGTGGCACACTTCCCGTTTTCGCGCCGTCTAACGTGCTCCATATCGAAGCTGGCCATTTCGAACACTCCGCCGAAATATTCCACGGGCCGCTCATAAGAAGGTATCAAGCAAGCAAGATAACATGCATGGTCATGCATGGAAGCAATGTTGCGGGATGGGCACCCCCATTACATTCCCATTCCATTCTGGAAAATTCGAGTTTTTCGTCAATTTCATTCCTTTCGACCCCTCGGAACTGGAGACACTGGGCCCGTTCCCACCCCTGGAATGACCGAACTACTCCATTCCGCTCCTCTAATTTTTAAAGGTAAAGAAATGGTCACTGACAGCCACGTTGTGTTACTCCAAAAAAGCAGCTTAAAGCTGCTGATGTTATCAAATGCGGAGACGTCTGCAAAAATATGCAAAAGCTGCCTCAAAGCACTCGTTCTACAGGGTGATACAAAGAGACGCCAGGCTCTTTAAATCGACCGGAAAATTCGGTTTCTTAACCTATCGCGCTACGACTTTGTGCAGCGTTGCCCCCAGATGGTGCATTTGTTTTTGTAGAATTTTCAAAGAGCGAACTTACCTGAGGAAAAAGTAAAGAAAGAAAAAGCTTAGCTCCTATGGAAACGCAGCGACGCCACCGGTCTGCAAAAAAGCACGGCGCCGTTTTGCACGGGAGACAAGAGATGGCGCAAGCGGTCGTGACGCCAACTGCCGCCAACGAATGAGCAGACGACGCCGAGAGCCGGCGTCTTTTCTTTAGCAGACGATCTTTTCGAATCAAAAGCGGCGCGAGCTTTTTTCATATCAGTTGTTGTTTTTGTTTCTGCGACTGTCCCCCCCCCCCCCCCCTGCGGAACGCGCGCCGCTAAGATGGCAGCGCTCAAAACTGCAGGAAATCCAAATACTGTCTGCGCTGGACAGTTTTTGGTTTCGGTTAAGCGGAAGAGCGCACTTTATCGGCGTTATGCCAAAAGATATGATCACGAAGGCTCGAAATAAGCATGACCATCCCTGTTTTACTACGATAGCAGTTAGTAGGACACTGCACGGGTTTTGCGTCGTCGACCGCGCTCCCTGTCGACGCGGACCATTTTCGGCACTCCGCCAAAAGATTCCACGTTGACGTCACGCCGCACATCACGTCACCTGTTACCAGGCGTCAGCTGACACCGATGACGTGACATTGGCATGTCAAGTCGCGTTGCACAATGACTCCGCGCGACTCAATGACATCAGGTGATACTGTGAGTCGCGTGATGTAATGACGTCACCTGACACCGTGACGTCAAGTGACATTCAGACGAAACGTTACAATACGTCGTCACGTGACACCATGACGGCACGTAGAAACAGGCATAAGACTTCTGATAATGGAAATAACAAAAGCAAAGTATTTTCTGTAGTTATGCCAGGAAGGTTCTCAGGCGATAAAACCTATAGGAGCTTGCTGGGTGTTAAGATGGCAAAACCACGGGCGTGAAATTTGGTGTAGCTACACTCTTGAAATTTGAGTGCGCGATTTTGTAACTGTTTTTCAGCGACCACAAGGTGGCGTTAGATTGTGCCCAATAACATTGCACAAGAAGGTCAGGCAGCCAAACCAACGACAGACAACGGCTAATGCATACACATGCAGTTTCGTCGTTCCCTGGAATTCAAACTCGGGCGCGCGATTTTCAGTGTCCTTCAATTAACATAAGCCAGTCCCAGTTTGTGTCCAATTAAATTTTGACAGGTGTTCTCGAAGCACTCTCTACTTAATACACCCTTATTGGTTCCAAAACGCTATGGAATTTATTTCCAGCCGGTGTGCCACTCGGCCTAATACGAAACGCCTAGGCGGACTCTATGTTTCGCGCTCGCACCTTTACCGTTCATTCAATTCATATGCACCGAAATGACACCTTAGCGGCACCGACGTCACACCTCAGCTCTCGCAGTGTTTCACCTTGCGGGTTGCGTAAGGGCCCCGACTCTTTTTATCACCTGTTTCAGTCGTAAACTCTCAAAACAGGCATTGACAAATAGACGAATATTACTCTGATGCCCGAGTCCTATATTTAAAAGATAAAATTCGTTAAAGAGCGCAGTCGTTCGTGAGACGGATGGCTCAGATTGACCAACGTTTTCCTATCGAAAATTCGAGAAACTCGCTCTGAAACATTGGCATCGGTTTCGGACTGCTAGGACTATAGCTGGAGCGGAGAATGAGCGTTCGACGACGCGTAGTGATTTTTTTTTTTTTTTTTTTTGCAGTGAAAGAAAAACCTTGTAACTTATTTGGGGGGACACCCTGCTGATTATCTAATGGCCGTTGTTATTAAGGTCAATATACTGTAAATAAAATTTAACTTTTACGACGGTTTGTCTGCAAATATCGCCATGGTAACTTGACCCATTCTGGAGGAAGACAAACGGGGGAATTACTTTTTTTATATTAGTATATTTTTGTTATTTCCGCGTATTTGGATACATGAATCTTGCCACGCTCTTGACTCCACACACCAGAACAATTACGGCCGAAAGCGTTCGAAACATTCGAAAAATTGTTGAAATCAGGCAGGCTTATACACCAACTGGACTCTCTTACGTCATTCCACTGCGGTGGCGTTGTTGTCGGTTGTGCGCATGTGCAAATGCTTCCCTCCTCCCGAACTCGATTTCTGCAAAAGCGGAGTGCCCACACCTGGTGTGGGCAAAGCGGGCTTGTTTGGAAACACTCTTTGTGTAAGGGCCTCTACAAAACAAGAACTTGTTTTTTTGTTTTTTTTTAGAAGCGCTTACATCGTGACTTTACGGGACACTGGGACGTCGCATGACGTCATAGTGTCGTGATTTCGCGTGACACTATCACGCCATGTGCCGCCATGGCGTATTTTCCTCCTTTCCCCCGTCACCCGGCAACGTTAAACTGGAATTAAAAAAAACGCCCAATGACTAATAATAAAAGAAAATACTAAATTGACGGTTGAGTCATGGCTGATGGCTGGCTACGGGGTGGCTTTCGTTATCTGCTTCCTCGTCTACCTCCATCTCTGAGACCCGTTCGGCGCTGTGGGCAGGCACACTGCTCACAGCACTAATGAGTGAACAAATTGTACCTAGAAGTGCGTTAACTGAATTTCGTTAAAATAATCAAAATTTTCAAGCATGTGTTATTTTTTCTTTTACCGGAGCAACGCGCTCAACACCTCCAAATATGCTCGACCTCGGCTTCCTGTTTTTTTAACTGTTATAAAAAAAGCATAGCACATTTTTTTAAAGTAATCTCAGCCCGTGGGGGCCTTCCTGTTTTAATATAGCAACTCTGCGTGTTTCTTTGTTTTCATTTTCAGCGTGGGACGGCGAAAACATTTTTTCGCTAGTCAACAGGCACGACCCAAAATAATCGAGTGTGTTGCGCAAAAAAGAACTGATTATTTTCGGGTATCCCAAGTGTTATTTTCAGCGCAAATTTATTTAGATCAAAAATAAAAAAAAATACCGTATATAAATCTTGCGCCGGTTCAATGTAGAAGTCCCGTCTGTAGCATAACACCATTTCCGCCTCCATTGATAGAAAATTAAAACACCAAAATCATATACTTCAGAGAAATGGAACGAGTCGACAATCAATGGAAACGGAGAACACACAACGTTCACGTACGGCTATAGAAAGAAATTAATAACATCGGCTCCAATTTTTGTCCAGGAGAGGTCCATTCCCCGGAAGTATCAATCCGGCGATACCACTCTTTTCGCAATACAATATATGAAAACCATCAAACAGAGATTTACAAACAGAATTAATAATAAAAGAACATGCAATTCAGATTCGCTTCCTGTTGAGCAAAATTGTCTGCCAGGTTCGCGGAAGGAAATCCGATAGAACAGCTTCCGGGAACGTCCGCCTAGCGGCAGCACTGCGCGTCGCGTGGTCCTACTCTGAAACCGGACGCCGGAAACAAAAGCGGCCGCAGATTTCAATTCGTTCCTTGGATCTTATTTCCCTTTACAAAACAATAAACCAATCCCACAATCGTACTTCCGGCGGAACATAGTAGGCGACTATGATATGCTCGCGTCTGCAGTATCTCAAGACTACGACACTCGGAACAAGCTTTCACCACGTGACGAGTATGTGAAAACTCGTGCGAAGACAATGGAAATATATTTAAAGACGAAAAAAGATAAACAATTAAAACTCGGACAATACAACCACATCTTTCATAGCAACAGACGAATAAAATTCCCACAGCGAGCATATAAAATCCCCATATAGCCTCGCGCGAGGGGGTCGAATTCTCTTGGTGTTTCATGTGCGCTATTGTATTTTAGCACACTCTAGCGGCACGGCTGAAAAGCTCCCGGCGCGAGGCTAAGAGCATCGTCTTCGAGGGTACAGAGGATTCTTATTTTGGTTTACTTCTCTGGGCATGGTGGTTGAGCCCATTACTCAGTTTTCAGTGGGGGGGTTTAGGCCATCTAAGGAGTGCTTACAAAGAGAGAGAAAGAGTTGCGTTATCCTATATTGTTTTCTGAGACCAATGACCATCGCTTCTCTCGCTCTCTATGCCCTCCCCTCCCCTGGCCTCCACGAATGTTGGTATGAAAGTGAGAACCGATGAACAATCGATAACACGTAATCGCCATTTTTTCTCTGACCGGTGGAGTTTTCGGTCATGGAGTGTCCGTCGTCTCCATGGGCATCTCTTAATGAGATGCTCAAAATTCAGGGCATCAAGGAGAACGGAAACCTAGACTTTCAGTGCATACATTGCTTGCCAAAAAACACACATTTTCATCAGCAAGAACAAGAAGCTCTAATCTACGGAAACACATCAAGGTAAGCTGGGACACCTGCATTCTGCATTGGCTATACATTGTAACGTTAGAACCAAGTTTTTTTCTTTTCTTGTGAATAACAGGAGAAATACCCGAGTCAAAAGGGAGCTTTCGTAGATCGCTTCTTTAGCTCCGAATCTCGTAGCGGAGGTAGACGCTGCTACTGAGCATGCGCACCGCTAGCTTTGTCTGCACTATTCCAGGATTCATTTCCGGAGGCCCTAAGCTAGCGGAATGGCGGGTGTAGTTGCAGCTTTCAATTGTCAGCTTACAGGTGAACGGGGTGCACCTACACTCTGTCTCTTAAATACAATATTTTATTTTTCCAAGGACTACCATAAGATGGGCGTCTGAGAAATGAAAAGTAGTGTTGCAGAATATTTTTTTAAAAATATCCAAATTGTTTCTATTTTTTTTTTTTTTTAAAGTGTACGGAAACATTATCGTGAAAGTTATTTGTAACGGTAATCCATTACATTTGAGGCTCGGTAATTTGTAATTGTAATCCATTACATTTTTCAAGTAACGAGCACAAGTCTGCGTTCAGGTTATACTGAAGTTGTCCGCCGCCGTGCATTCCGTTTATCTCGTTTTTTGAGTGGTGTGGATGGCTTCTTAAACGGTAAGTAATTCTAAACGGGTTAGGTGTCTACGTTTTCTTTTGCCATTAATTTAAAAGCCCCATCCGAGTCGTGACATCGAATCATCGATTTTGACGCACAATCAATGGGCGTGTAAACAAATGTACAAGCTTCCGAGTTTATCCAAAGGTTATATGTGTTCCACTGTGCGTAACGACCAATGTCAGTCTGTATAAATTAATGTCTAGAGCCTGCGATACCGCTTCGCTGGACGAGCTCACCGCTGCTACTTACAAGCCATCACGAGTCTTGTGTTTAGAGCAGCGGGAATGGCACTAGTTCCTGTAACATTCCCAACTTCGCACCCAGGCATCACGAAATCACACCTCGGCTTGATGACGTTGCACCTATCGAAGAACTCTTCGATTCCGACGATAACGAGTTGTCTTTTTGCAGGCAACTACGAACTCGGGCACTTAGATCTGCTCACTTTTGTTAGCTATACTTCGTTTCAACTTAGGTCCGAGCGCGGCCGATGTTACAAGCCGAAGGGACAATAATAAAGACAACCTTATGGCGTGCTCTCTCCACTTGATAGGACGAGGTGGTGGAGTTGAAAGTACAAAAATACGGCGAACGCCGGCTGGTCCTATCAACTGCAGAAAGCACACCATGACGTTGTGCATTTTCGATGCTTGGTTTCACATCCGGTTGATAGTATTCGCCGCGCTCATGCATTTAAACTTCTGTTTAAATGTGAAGGTTTGTTTTAAAGAATGCTGCCGTTTCACATTTATAATTGTCCATTATATTATCTTTCCAGAACTCTCTTCTTACGACACTGAAAAGGTGATTCATTACGCGTTAATGGGTTATGCCAACTTCGAAAGTCCAGTTGTAAAGCTTCCTATTACATACTCTCGAGCAAAATAAACTTGAACGACGGAGCGACGCACTCTTGCTCTTGTCGCCTCCCTCAACAGTCGTCAGCGGAAGCTATCGCACCGCCTGTGGTGCGCTTCGAGCGTAGAGTTGGTGCCATGTTGTTCACCCTTGCGGTAAAATAAATCATCACCGAATTGTTTGAGTTGTTACTTTTTTGCTCACGTGAAACGCTAATCGTTGCACCTTCTTCGAGTTGATAATACAGCACATGCATTTCGAATGTCCTTTTATGACTCGCAAACACAGTAATATTTTATCAGTCCCGAGCTACTGTATGAACCTACTTGTCACTCTTATATTAATATAAGGCTCATTTGTTATCACATATCATGACGAGGAGTTCGAAATGTATGTGCTGCATTGCCGACTCGGCGATTAGCGCCGACTGTGGTGGAATACTGAAGCAAATTGCAACGAATATGATTTACCCTAAATGGCCGGCCACATGGCACCGTCACTACTCGAAGCAACCACAGGCTGCACGAGAGCTTCCGCTTAAGTCCGCTGAGTTCATAACGAGGGAAGGAGCCTGCTGCTTCATCGTTTGCGTTTCTTTTGATCGAGGCTGTACATGGTAAAATATCCACCACCGTCTGTGCGCTCTTGTCTCTTTTTCTAGTTCATTCAAGTCCATCACGAGCACCTAAAGTTCCTCCTACATTTAGTTTATCGTTACATGTTCTAGTTTCTTTTGTTTACTTCCTCACAGCGCTGTTACATGTCAAAACATGTATCTTCTGAAAATAAAATTTATATTTTATAACTTCTTAGTTTTTCTTGCTCATGTTAAGAGCTCATGACACATGGCATTCAGCGATTAGTTTGAATACAGAGTAGTTTTGTTACATCACTCAACAAAAAATCTCTACACAGTAACACATTGCACAACCGCTGCTTTATGACAGCTCTTGATAACTGGCAAGTGCTGCCATAAAGCATCAATTGTATGAGCATGTAACGAGATTTAGTTATATGATTAATTAAATATGATTCTTGCCAGCACTAAATGCCCAAACCACTGCATTTGTAGTGCTACAAATACAACAATATATGCTTCTAGTGCAGGAGAGAACCACATTTAAATGAATCCTATCACTAATTCCTGTTACCTGCTCATACGTTAGCTCCGAGTTATACACAAAGAATCGTTGGCGCCTTTCCTGAGAATGTACGAAACAAGCCCTGAGGCATCATCATGAGAACACTGACAGGATGTAGGCTGTCCGGACATATGAATCTTAGTTGGACTGCTTGAGGTGTCGAGGTCTACCTCAGGATGTCCAAAAATCTTTACTTGGAGATCCTGAGGATATCACAAGGATGTTTTTGTGTTGTCTGGGAGTGGACATCATTGGCGCTCGATTAGTCTCGATCAAAGCAATATTCGCTTCCTACTGCGTCGACACGATGAACAAATAAACACAGCGACACAAAAAGTGCACTCACTCATGTCACCGATGCCGACTACAGACCCTTTATAACGAGCCTGAAAGGCGACACATATCTTTTAAAACGTCATTGAAAGACCACAGAGACCTTTAAGAACGATTCCGAACGAACGCACACTTCTCAAAAAATATGTTATTCGGCCCCCCAGGCCTACTAGAGGAGCCTCTTAGGCTCATTACATATTTCAGGATATTTTAATATACCTCCCAAGCCCTCTCAGGAAACTCTTCACTCTTAAGCCGCGTTTACATGAATGCGACTTAGTCGCATCGACTCCAGTTGTCGCATTCAATGCGGTCATGTAAACGGCATAATGCGCAAAGAAAGCGCATCGCATTCAAGCCGCTAGACAGAGGTGGATCGAGATGGCGAGTGCGCATTCATTCAGCCCATGTAAACGGAGGTCGCATCGCATTTTGGAACGGGGAGGATTATGGGAAGGCGCTCGCTGCGGGAGCGAGTGAACAGCTGAGAACATGGCGGCGGCCAACCTCGTCGGCGGCGCGGAGAGCGGTCCCGTATTGTCGCCCGCAATATTTTCCCGAGAACAAACGCGAGCTTTTATTGCCATCATAAGTAAGCGGAATATAGCGGAGCTGCTCGGTGAGGGCGGCCCCCGTCCAAGCCTCGCGAAGTGCGACTTGCGCGTCCGAAGGGGTCCCAAAGGCTTCGGCGCAAGCACGAACGACACCGAGAGCTCCGAGCACTGCAGAGCACTGCATGGTAGTGCAGAACGAGCAGCTCCTACCTCGGTGCCGTTCCTGGCTGCGCAGGAGCCTTTCGGACTCGGGGTCCGGTTGGTCCGGTCGCGATCGGCGAGGTCTGGCGCGGCGAAGCGCGGAGGCTTCCTCAAGGCGTGCGCACACACGTCGCCTCTGGTCAGAGTGACCCGGCGGCCCGGCCTGGAACCCTAAACGCTTGGGGTTTGATGCTTCTTCCGTCTCGTAACTTCTTCCACAGCACCGAAGACAGCGGGCACGATCTTTACGTTCACTGAACGCGTCGAAAGGCCTCCACGTGCGATGCACCGGAAAGCGTGATGCGGCTGGTGCCGGAACTGCATAACTTCGAGCTTTGACACGGCGTGGCGCCACCTTCTAGTGCGCATTCATGTAAACGTTGCCGCGTCGTCTTCGTTCGAAGAACGAGTGGAGTCGATGCGCTGAAGTCGCTTTCATGTAAACGAGGCTTTAGAAAAAAAGGGTATTGATAGTCCTCCCCAAGGGGAGGAACGGTCGTGTAACCTGTGTTCCTTTAGAAAGGGAGCAGCTTTCGTCTCTTAAGCAGGGGAGCAAAGTTCCTCCGTCGCCTGCATCTCATTATGGCGGCCCCAAATCGAGCTCAATAAGGCTTAACGAGGACGCTACGTCTCTTGTACGGGACGAGAGGAGCAGCAAATAAAAGCGAAACACGAGCTTTCCACGAACTGTGTTTATTTCCGAAGCCAGATTCCCCCCGCAGGTAAAGAAATTTGCGTTTCAAAAGCAGTTACTCAGTCTTCTCGTCTTCAGCACTGCGATGTTAAACGGAGACAACCGATATCCAGTTACTTCACGCACTTTGCGTCTTACCTTTGCTATTCCTCGAGTCGAAATTCCTTCGTCAACCGCACATCACGGAGGAATGGCAAACCAATCCGCAAAACCAAAAGCCGCTCTCAAAAGAACAAACTCGAAAACGCTGTTTATCGCGTAGCCTGAAAGAAGGTTAAATCGCTTGCCACCAGAAGGCAGGGTCAAGCAGAGTAATTGCAAGTAGCTAGGCTACGTGGCGCTAGGTACCGCCCGAATCATGTTCTACAAAAATATTTACATTTCTTGCCGCCATTGCGCTTCGGGAACCTTTATTATTTCCAGATGTAGACAAAATACGCATACCACACTCTCAGAAAAAAAAAAGGTATATTCTTACACCCCTTGTTCTATATACGACACCCCAAACCTTCAGTTCCCCGTACAGCGCGCTGACGTCGAACCGACGTGCCCAACTTTCAAAGGCGGCTTGATAGCTGAGTAGTAACACTTATTAAAATAGCTAATGTACGTGTTATTGACTAAAAAAAAAGTAATCTGGGTTTTCTTGGCAATACTGCAAAACATCAGTGTTGTCTTTCTGCAGTCTTTGATTTCAGCTGTTTAATGAGGCATCTCACCGTCCTCAAGCACCTCGTAAAAATTGAGCCCGTCTCTTCCACGCCAGCGCGCTGTACGTCGAACTGAAGTTTTGGGGTGTCATATATGGGACAAGGGGTGTAAGAATATTCCCTCTTTCTCTGAGAGTGTACAAGCATCAGCAGCTGAACATACATTGAGCGCGTACATATACATAGCACATAAAAACATCAATACAGCAGCACACTAAACCAGATCACTACTCGCAAACTCTGCGTTTGCGTCTTTTATAAAGGTCGTTTTGAACGTACGGAATTTCTCGGTTACTGCCTAAGCAATAAAAAAAAATATTCCCAGCATGTTGATTTTTTCCAGCAATGTCATACCTCTGAGAGTATTTTGAATGGCTGAGGGGATGAATCTCTTAGTAAAAAGTAAACGCTCGATTATGGCGTAATTATTTGAAAGCCAATGAATCAAGCCGCTCTAATTCGGTTCCAAGCCATGTGCTTGCTTACCCGCACGACACGTCGAAGCCAGTATTTCTATTGTAGCGTTTGTTTTTCTATTTGGGCTGTTAGCGCCCAGCTGCAATTGTCGTCTTGAATTAATCTCTGTAGAGCGGATATTCACTCAGCTGGAAGTGATGCTTCACGCGCAGAGAAATCGCTTTTCGATCAACTTGAATGCAGTCAAAGCCGCGACTTGCGGCAGGTGTCAAGTGTACGGAGCTACGCTGTGGCGAACTCAAAAACTTGGAGCACTCATCCCATAGCCCGCCACTTGGAGGGCAGTTTCTCCAAGAACGTAGTATATTTAAACAGACAAATAAAGGATAGCTTTTTTTTCGATTTTATTTATCATTCTTTCTTAATGCTAAAATTTCAAACTGTAAATATACGTACTTTCCGTCATATTTTCGTACTGTTCAGTCCTTTTCCCAGAGCGCAATCGCACTTGGGGATTGTACGATAGGAGCTTGCGGTTCAGACCAGCGTTCCAACAGGACTATTCGCACGTCGATCGATTGCACCTAATTCCTCAAGGGGTCTTAAACTCTTTAATGTAAAGCGGAATGTCAACCTGCGACACCCCGCCCCCTCCGATCAAAGCCCGACCAGCGGCATCAATGCAAGACAGTTTACGTCATTTCATCTTGTTGTTACACCACTGATACGCGAACACACGGTCACATCGGCGATAATTCCAGTCTTCTCTTCACAACGCACAACACTGCCATCACGATGTTGCTGCTATGTAGCTTACAGGCAGAAATACAGAACCACGTTTATTGCCGATTGGCACTCGGGATCGGAAAACAGAACCAGATTTGGCACATAAGGCACCTGGGCATCCGGCAGCAAAACCTGCCTGTCTTGAACGCAGTTTATGCGATTTCCATAATGTCAAAAACGTCAACACAGTGCCGCGTGGTTCCGAGTGGGTCCCGCAATCCGGAGGCGGCCGCGGCTTTGTTTGCTCGTTTGATAAAATTAGTGGTAAAAACGTGAATGCAACCGAAGTGTTCTGCACGTTTGGAATGGGATACGGAATTACAGGCGGCCTTCGCTGCCGCTGAAGCTCAATCAACTCAACAACATTTATTAAACAACGTGCGCGACGTGCTCAAAAAACGAAACCGAAGAAAGATGATTCGGGAGGGCGAAAGCTTCCTCCCGTCTGCCTGGAGAAGGAGAAGAACGTCTCGTGCATCTCTTCCTCTGTCCGCTTGGGGGCGCGTCAGTAGAAGGGAGGAAAATGCGCCGTTGCTACCTTTTTCCTCCATTTTTTTTAGAGTGTTGTGGTCCTTAAATACGTTTTTTTCAATAGGGTGGTAACAGCTCTCACCTAAAGGACGCACACGCTACGAAATATTTCCTGAGGCACGGCTCCTGTCATTCCAACATAACACCCACCGGCCCGTGAGACAAGGACAAACCACTTGGACGACCAACCTTATCCCAGACCTCCAGATTGCAGAGTAGGCAAGTTATACTCCCTTTTAGCATAACTTGGCATACGGCTAAAGTCGCAATTCAAGCGAGTCACTAAGAGCCCGGACATGAGGCACGTTGACAGCGTATTGTCAGAATACGCTCCTCCCGTGGAGGCCCGTCAAGTTCTTTCCTCCGTCACTCTGGCTCACTCGAGGGAACCATTACGTCCTTTCTTTGACAACTTAGGCCGAAACGGAGTAGAGATGATGCATGCCAGACCAAAGGATCTTTTCGAAAGCATTCCTCGATGGCAACACAGTCTCGCCTCAGTCGCTGTCACTGTCGCCGGACACATCAATGTCCGCGAACTTGCTGGTTCGATGAGTCTCGTAAGAGCATTCCCATGTCGTGCATTGGTTCGTGCGTACGCTGGTCGCGAGGCAAGGCGAGATCTGCGTCACCATCCTTTTCTATTTTGTCGTAGCGTCAACGCCCAAGATGGTTGCATACACAAAGCAAGCAAGACTATTCGCATCCTGGTTTTGTTAAGGCATGCAGATCAGTCGCGACAGGGCGTCTCCTTATTTTTTCCTCCTTTTCCTCATTTTTACTTTCTTAGTCGTGTTATTCCTTTCTTCATCATTATTCTTTACTTACTCTTCCTTGTTTCTCAATTTGTGGCGTCCTGAAATTGGTTGTTTTGTTTTTTTTTCTGTTTACTTTGTAAATCTTTCTTCCTTGTCTTTATTTTTTTTGTTACTCTTTTTCTTTTATTCTGTATTTTTTCACTTGTAATTTTCTTGGCCTCATTCTGACTGAGTCTCAGTGAATAGCAAGGTGCCATGTCTCTTTCCCTGTGGGCAAGCACACGCTTTCACAAGCCTGCCATAGTTACATTTACGGGCGGAGCTATACAAGAATCAATCGACCATATGTTGACTTCCAAGGGAGATAGCCCCTTTACAGAGTGCACGACACTAGAGTACCGACGTTAGAGCGCGCTTTGCACGAATTACCATAGAAGTCCTGCTCCCATCTAGAGTCATGTACACACCACCATACATGAGCCTGACCGAAGCACAGACTAAAAAACTAGAAACGGTATAACGAAAGGCGACCCGACTCGCGCTTGGCGTAACTCAATACATGCCCCTAAAAAAACTTAGACACAGGACTTGCAACACACTCGAAGAACGAATCACCGTGCACAGAGCACCTCAACAACAACGACTTTAACATCTCAACAAAGCCGAGCTTTGATTTTAAGCATGGGATACGACAGCTCTACACCACCTTCAATCCCAGAACAACCACCCCCGTGGAACCGGATCCCCAGAATTGAATTTAAACCCTTTCCGGAAAACATTAACCCAAAAAGCCATCAAGGCAAAAGAGACAGACAAAACAAACGCATTGAGCGGAACCGTTATTCGACAGATTATTACATATTATTACATATTACATTATACGACATATTATTACACGGATGCAAGCTACAACTTCAACAAAAAAGCGGCAAACAGCTCAAGTAGGACCCCGAACCGAAAGCACACACAGCCACACCAACGTCCCTTCCCCAACCGCACTAAATAGCCGAAGCCATTACCTCACACGCAGGGAAGAATCCCTTCACTATCCAAAAAGATAGCCAAGGAGCCGCCAGAGACTTCAGAAACAAAACTCTACCCCCGCATATCATGAACGCCCCTATGCAAGAGTCACTATCAAATGGGTCCCTGGGCACCCAGGAGTTGAAGGGAACATTAAAGCCGACGAGCACGCCCGAGGAAGTGACCTACCGGGCCCTTAAAGGCACTACACAAATTCAGAACACGCGTAGTAAAAGAACGTGGAGATAATGTCACACTGCTTAAAAGCCCGTCACGCGCATTTAGCAGAGAGGACGCCACAATTATCGGACGCGCACAAACCAACACACTATTCATAGAACATCATAAAACACTCTATTAGCAGCGCGCCACACACAGCCACGGGCACACACTGCAGCCTTCAACGTGATAACAAGCATCAACTGTGGGAATGCCCAAAAGTTGCTCCCATCACCAAAACTACACTCGACACCCTGCCAGTAACACTCAGACCGGGTAGCTGGGAGGAATGGGTGACCCCACCTCCTGGCCACAAACCACATATTTGGCTGCTCCTAATCCAGTGCGTGAAAAACATGCTGGGCGAGGAGTGGTAACTACGGGCACCGGACTTGGTGATTCGATAAAACGTTTACTCTCTCTCACTCTCTTGCCATTAGAGCGCACGTCACAAGAGGGCGTGGTCGGTTTAGCGCGCCGCAACTTGTTTAGCATGCGATGTGAATGCGCTACCGTGGTAAATGGAATGTTTGTCGCGAAAATGTGTGAAATTCCGAGCACACCGGACACAGACGTCACAAAATTATACAAAGCGTCGGAAGGGCTCGATTGTGGGTTTGGGGCTTCAGTTTAACAACTCTTGAGAAGTCATTAGGCTTTTTGAGTTCCAATCTGTTTGGTGACTATTTTAACGTCGTAGAATAACTATAAGTGAAATTGTGACATTTATTACAGCTATGAAATAAACTCGCTGGTAATACAAAAAGTTTGCGAGTATAAAGAAAGGTCTATTCGTCGAGGAGTAACTATACTAGAAGAACAATTAGTGGAATTTGGCATTGTGCACAAAGCAATTTTTAATAGCAGTTTTTATAAAAATAGGGGTCGTGATACTTACACCAAGGCATAAATCATATTAGGATTCAGTGACTTACTTTTTACAAAAAAATATCTGCAAACATGGTTAAACAATTCATCAATAAAAAGCTGACCATTTCTAAAAGTTACATTTCTGCTTTCAACCCCACACGTTTAGACTTTGCAAAAAAAAAAAAAAAACATTTGCAAAATATTAGGCAGTTTAGTGGAAACTGCCTCCGCTGTGCCCAAACATTCGTATTTTATATTTTTTATTTCCTAACCAGACACCAATTTGTCGAATATGTTTACATTCAAAGCTTGCACTCTATTCAGAAAATAACGCGTTGAATTCCAGCGCCCTTCGTTAGACATAAAAGGAAATCTTCCGTCATTGTGCCTACCTCATAAATAAACTAGACAGCAGTCTTGCGAGTGTATAGTCCCATTAGCTGAGTGAGGATTTACAGCAGACTGAATTTCTTTAAAAGATATCTCTCGCACTCGTGGGAGATACTGCTGCCCTGGGTTCACTCCCGCTCTAAGATGATCATGACCAAACTTTTAAAACCAGACTTTTGAGACTTTGGTCGTCTCCACAGTGATCTAGAGAAATAAATTAAACTAATGGTGACCTTTTTTCCGCTTTTGTCTAAAGTGTGGTGAGCTCTTCTATGCTCCAAATCCGCTAAAACGTATGTGTGGTGTTTTCCGGAGAGCTATTCCCCGGTGTGGTTTTCTTCGGTGTTTGAAAAATAGCCTTAAAAGACATATGCAAAGGAAAAAATATATTTTAAAATACGCGGATGAAAAAAAGAATGCCATAAAACTAATTTACAAAAAAAGCTACATTTACGGCGTCAAAAAGAATTTGTAGTTGGAAACGCTATACCCGCGGAAAAGTGGCAACCAGCAGTCACGTGACTGGCCACAAGTCACGTGGCGCTTGCGCTCTTTCGGGAGCTTCCTCAGGGCTCTAAAAGTTAGTTATTAATATTTGTTTTTCTTGTCGCACTTCTTTTTTTTTAACAAAATATTTTGATGTTTGAGAAACAACAAGCACAAGAAAATTGTCACTTTCGTTTTAACTCGTACAATAACAAACAAACGTTTCTCCATTATCTGTTCGAATAAGTGCGTTGCCACTTGTTTTTATCATGTCGGTCCTCCCCAAGCGACGCCGCTGCATGACGGAGGGCTGCAGTCCTCGTGATCGTCGAGCAGCGGCGCCACTTTGGGGGAACCAAAATTTTAGAAACAAAATCTTGAGACGCCGCGCCCTTTCGAACAGAGAATGGCGAAGCTTTTGTTTGTTATCGTACGAGTCAAAACGGAAGTGACGATTTTCCTGTCCTTGCTGTTTTTCGTACATCAAAATATCTTGCTAAGAAAGTGAAAAAAAGCAGATTAATAAGTAATTTTTTGAACCCATAGGAAGCTCCCGAAGGAGCGCAAGCACCACGTGACTATAGTGGCCAGTCACGTGACTGCCAGTTGTCACATTTACGAAGGCTTCCGCGGGCGCCAACAACAAATTAATTTCGCGCCGCGAATATAGCTCTAATTTTTCGTTGTATATTCAGTTTATAACATACTTTTGACATCCGGGTAGTTTCATTTTTTTTTTCTTTGCATACGTCTTTTAAGGAATAGTAAGCGCAGAAGCTGAGTTTTGTTACAAATTTTTCTTCATTGCTCTCGCGTAAATTTTGTCCATTTAAATAAAATAAATCTATATTTTCGGCGGTTCCGTGCTTTCGGAGTTTATTTTTATTTATTTACTTCTTTATTTATTTATTTGCTTTACCCTCAGGGCCCGAAGGCATTACAGAGGGGGAGAGCAAAGTTGGGATCAAAACACTGTAATGTATGATTATTCACACTCAACCAAAAAAAGGATAAGTAAGAGCAGACTTAAAAAGTGCACTGTCAGTTATGGATGCAATTGGTCCGGGAAGGTGGTTCCAGTCGAGGGATGTGCGAGGAAGGAAAGAAGATTGGAATGTAGATGTGATAGCGACTGGTACCTCAACTTTGTGCTGATGATCATGACGAGCAGAAATATAAAAGGGACGAGTGATTAATTTGTCGCGAAGCACAGAGTTATAAAAATAAAATTTGTCAAATAAAGAGAGGCGTGAAAGCTTACGTCGCAGGAAGAGGGGCGGGAGTGTCAAAGTAGATTTCATAGAAGTTACGCTAGATGAATAATAATAATTAGAAAGAATAAAACGAGCGGATCTATATTGAATTCCTTCCAACGCGGTGATGAGAGTGGCTTGTCCGGGATCCCAGACAGAGGCTGCATATTCTAACTTCGGTCGAACTAGAGTTTTATAAAGAATTAGCTTGAGGGAAACAGGTGCCAATGAAAAGTTACGCCTGAGGTAGCCTAACATACGGTTAGCATTAGATGTGATATACTGTACATGTGTTTTCCATGAGAGATTAGAAGTTATATGTACACCTAAATATTTGTAAGAAGATACCGTGTCAAGCTGAACCTGATTAAGAAAGTTGTTTCGAGTTTCATGTGACTGCCGAGATACACGCATGGACTTACATTTGTTAGTATTAAGCGTCATAGACAATACGTCACACCACTGGTAGATAGCGTTAGGTTAGGTTAGGTTAGGTTAGGTTAGGTTAGGTTAGGTAACACGGTCACGTGCCTTGTGACGTCACAAGACGTCATGGTTAGTGTGGGATTGTGTGCAGTTTGTGTGCAACGCCTCGGAAATCAACGCTTTTTATTTAGGGAGCACTTCAAGGAATTCGAATTTGTTTTTTTCTTTCTCGCTCTTACTCTCTTCTCTCTCTATGCTATATGTTTTATAATCAATATATTATATCTTCTTTCCTCAGGTTGCATAACAAATACTAAATTGCTCTCTTATTTTTTCTTTTGTCATAATTTTATATAGGTATTTGTAAAAATTGGAACACTGAAGAGAAAAAAAAACTGAAGGAGTGCGAGGGAAGGAAAGAGAGAGAAATAGACATAAGTCGACAAGACTGTCACGTTCGCCCGGTCCGACACGCGAAATGATTGAGACAAGACCAGGTGAGAGAGAGGCATGTGAATAAGTATTAAAATAATAAAAGGAAATCAAGAGGTAGTTATCAAACACAAGAGAATGAAAAGGAAAAGTTCAAAGCAGACAAGAGTCCCCGTAGTCAAGTCCCCACAAAAGCTCGACTCACGCCTGACGTGGCGGGGCTTCAGGAGCGTTGCTGCCTTCGGTGTGGCCTCTGGAACCGGAGCGTCGCCGGGTTCGTCGTGGCTTCTGGAACCGGAGCGTTGCCGGGTTCGTCGCGGCTTGAGGGATTGGAGCGTTGCCGGGTTCTCAGGGACCGGAGCGGGGCCGGTTTCGGTGAGGCTTCAGGAGCCGGAGCGTTGCCGGGTCCTCAGGAACCGGAGCGGGGCCGGTTTCGGTGAGGCCTCAGTAGCCGGAGCGTTGCCGGTTTCAAGAAGCGTCGGATCAGAACTGCCCCACCTGCCCGCCGTTTCTCGCGATCCTCTTCTCCCTCTTTTCTCTTTTTTTTTCTTCTTTTCTTCCCAGCTCCACACCCGTGACAATGCCCCCCAACTTTGAGAAGTTCATCGTTGAACTTCTACACCGTCAAACTTGAAGTCCGTTAGTAAAGTCTCGAGGTGACGGTAATTCCTGCCGTCACTTGCACAGCACTCACTCCTGGCCTGGGCAATCTTGAGCCTTGGCAAAGACCGCATCCATCCTCGTAGCGCTCGCACGCGCAACACTAGTCTACACACTTGACCGCACGCGATGTAACATAGTTCCTCCATTTCACACTCGTGCACAAAGTACGAAAAAAATCATGCGTGAAGAACTTTGAAATAAAAGTCGATTCACATTAAATTGCGTCCCTCATCCCCCCTAAAAGAAACAACCATGTTTGCACTTCGAAACCACTAACTCGATCACCGTATTACCCCATGCGCTATCGAGCAAGAAAAAAAATAGCAACGAGGGCATTCTTAATCTATATTCCCTATTTACATCCGACTTAAGTAGTCTGCACCTACATTATCCTTCCCCTTAATGTATTCGACGTGAAAACTATAGTCTTGCATCTTCATGCTCCATCGCATGACACGACTGTTGGTGTGTTTAGCTTTATTTAAGAATTCCAGCGGCTGGTGGTCAGTTTGTACTCGGAAATGCTTGCCATATAAATATAGTGCAAACTTTTCAATGGCCCAAACCAGTGCCAGACACTCCCTTTCGATCGTGGCATAATTCTTTTCCGCCTTGCTTAGCCGTCTGCTTGCGTACGCGACAGGGTGCAGTACGCCATCTTTTTCCTGTAGAAGGACTGCTCCCAGGCTGATGCTTGAGGCGTCCGTACGTAGCACCAATTCCTTGTCTAGGTCGAGAGCCATGAGGATGGGAGGTTTACACAATTCCTCCTTCAGGCGTTTGAATGCCCTTTCCCGCTCGTCGTCCCACTGCACCTCGTTGCGAGTTCCCTTCTGGGTCAACACTGTCAGAGGAGCCGCCACCTCTGCGTAGTTAGGAATGAATTCCCTGTAGAATCCGGTCAAACCCAGGAAGGACCTGACCTGTCGTTTTGTTTTCGGCCTTTGCGCCTCTTGGATCTTCGTCAGGATCTCCTGTCTTGGGGCTACTTGGCCTGATCCTAATCTGTGGCCTAGAAAGCTGATTTCGTGAAATCCAATTTCACACTTCTTTGGCTTGACTGTGATCCCCGCATCGCGCAGCCTTCCGGATATAGCCTTTAGTGCATCTATGTGCTCCTCCCACGAGTCAGTTGCCACCAGAACATCATCGATATAGTGGTGTGCATTCGGTATGCCCCTCAGTAGGATCCGCATCAGCTTCGTGAAAGTCGCGGAAGCTGTCTTTAAGCCGAACGGCATGAATCTGAAATGATACAGACCGCTCAAGGCTGAGAACGCTGTTTTATGCTTAGATGATTCTGTCATGGGGATCTGCCAATATCCCTTGGCCAAGTCTAACTTTGAGAAGAAACGTTTACATCCCACCTTCGCAAACGTGACATCTACCCTGGGAATGGGCTCGGCACCGGCTACCAACACATCATTTAGCCGCCTAAAGTCAATGCAGAATCTGCTGGACCCATCTGACTTCTTAACTAATACTATAGGCGCGTTGAATGGTGATGTTGATCTCTCGATCACTCCCAGCCGCAACATCTCTGTTATCTCCTTTTCCACTGTTTCGTGAACCTTTAATGGCAGAGGGTACTGTTTAACATGCACTGGTTTTTGAGCGGTCAGCTTGAGATCGCACTTGATCAAGTTTGTTTTTCCGGGTAGATCCGAGAAGATTTCGTCGAATTCTCCAATCAAAGTCGCAACTTGTTTCTTCTCCTCTGTACGCAGGGCCGTATTCACCAGTACGTCTTGCCCGTTTTGTTGTCTTGTCAGGGATAGAGTCGGGACATCGTCTATAGCGTCTTCCTCGTCGTTTTTGTTGTCATCATCAGTTGCTGTTGCCGCGCTGCACCTCGGTACCACCGGGTCTATTTCGGCCCTCTCTTCATATTTTTTGAGCATGTTTACATGGAAGGCTTTTCTCGTTCCGGCAATCTCCAACTCATAGTCAACTTCATTTCTTCGCGCCGTGACGATGAAGGGACCCTACCATTGCATGAGCAATTTGTTGTTGTCGCTCGGAAGGAGGATTAGCGCTTTATCCCCTACCTTCATTTCTCGGTTGACTTTCTTCCGATCATAATACACCTTGTATTTTACCTTGGCTTCATCCAAGCATTGGTGTGCCAGTTTGCAGGTCTCCTCCAGTTTGTCTCTCAGCTCCATGACGTAGCTGTATGACGTTTTTGTTTCCTCGTTCAACGCCTCGTTGGACCACACTTCTCTGAGTATAGTTAATAGCCCCCGTACCGTTCTCCCATATAACAACTCAAATGGAGAGAATCTCAAACTGGACTGGGGTACCTCCCGGTAAGCGAACAACAGCGCTGGCAGGTACCGGTCCCAGTCCTTGGGCCTCTCCTGACACATTCTACGTAGCATCAACTTTAAAGTTCCATTAAATTTCTCTACCAACCCGTTGCTCATCGGATGATAGGGGGTAGTCAAAAGGCGGCTCACTGACAGCAGACGACCCCCCTCCTTCATCAAGTCTGACGTAAACGCGGCGCCACGGTCACTAAGGACCTCTCTCGGTACGCCGTATCGCGTAAACATGTCAACTAATGCTTCCGCTACTACCGGAGTCCCGATGGTTTTCAAGGCTACCGCGTCGGGGTATCGAGTAGCCACATCCACCATGGTTAGGATGTATCGGTTTTCCCGAGTCTGATTTGGGAGCGATCGGACCAATGATGTCAATGGCCACCCTCTGAAAGGGAGCTACAATCGTCGGCATGGTACCTAAGGGGGCCTTGCCTACTCTCCCTTTGGGGACCGTCCGTTGGCAAATGTCACACGACCGCACGTACCTCTTAATGTCGCTTTGGACACCCGGCCAAAAGAACTCTTCAGATACTAGTGCCGTTGTGTTGCTCACGCCCTGGTGGCCTGACATTATTCCGTCATATGCCATCCCGGTGACAGTTCGCCGAAACTTCTTCGGGAGAACCAACTGGTCTGTTTTTGTTCCGGAGCTGTATGTACAGCTCCTGTACAACAGCCCATTCCTTATGAAAAACTCGTACTTCGTTCTGCCCCTGTGCTTCTTGATTACTTTCCCAACGTCGTGGAAGCATTTCTTCAGAGTTTCGTCATTCTTTTGCTCCTGGATGAGCTCCTCCTTAGTTGTTTGAAGCAGTGGTACCTCCGGTACTCGCAGTTCGGGAGGCGATGGCGCGGGTCGACATGTAGGCCTCTTGGTCTGCACAGCCCCCGCGGTGCCCATGAACTCTTTATCGCCCCGTTCGAGTAAAGATTCGTCAGCAGAGCGTTCTAGATACTCCACATGTTTCTCTTTCGCAAGGACGCCTTCCGTCCCGGTTTTCTGTTCATCGAGTGGCTCAGTCGCCGACATATGAGCTTCCCTCGTTTTCACATTCAAACTCCAGTTTGGATCGGGGTCATTGGCATCTCGTACAAGCGGCACATTTCCCAACACCAGATCGTACAGAGGGTCGTTTACACACTTCGCTGTTAACTTTCCCGTGTAGTATGGTGTCCTAACTATAATCTCGGCCTCGGGAAGGTACCTTACTGTTTTGTCCAGTAGAAACACCGGGCTCAATATTCCCGTGTACGCTTCCTTCGGAACCAAGTTCTGGCGAACAACGACGGTGTTGCAGCCCGTGTCCCTGAGGACAGTTATTTTGTGGCCACCCATATCTCCCTCTACAACTGGCAGATTCTCCACTAAAAAACTTGGGAGGATGTCCTACTGCCGAGTTGACAAACCGGAATCTTGTCACCATTCTTGAGGGTAACGAAGCCATCTTCGAGCTCGGTCGCCTCTCCGTTTCTTGACTTCATCCAGAGAGATGACGCCTGATGACTGTCGCTTGGCTTTGACCTGCAGCTATCTGCACGGTGTCCAGTTTTCCCGCAGTGCCAGCAAGTAATTCATTTAGTGGTCGGCGGACGTCCATGGCAGTTTTCCGCCTTGTGCCCAATTTTGTTGCATAAAAAGCAACGCAAAGAGTTCCTGCCCCCTCCAGTTTTAGACTTATCTGCTACCGCCACACTAGACTGCTTGCTCGTCTCGTCGATTTTCGACTTACTCGTAGTAGGCTGTGCTTGAGCCTCTAGGAAGAGGTCCGCCTTTGACGCAACTTCTTGCAAGCTTTGGCATTCTCTCTCTCGGAGAAAGATAGTCAACTTGGTGGAGCAAGTGAGCAGAAACTGCTCGACCAAGACCTTGTCACGGAGGGCTTCGAACGTGTGTTGAATATTGGCCATCTCAACCCACCTGTCAAAATACCCAGCGAGACGGGCGGCAAACTGTCTCCTCGTCTCTCCCTCTTCGGGCTTTGCATCCCTAAACCGTTCTCTGTACCCTTCTTTAGTGTAGCGGAACCTTTGAAGCAGTGCCAGCTTCACTCTCGCATTATCCAGTGCGTCTTCCGGCGACAACCGACCCACCACTGTTAACGCTTCACCGGTAAGGCACAGACTCAGAGTCGTCGCCCATTTCTGCTGAGGCCAACCCATTCCCGTTGCAGTACGTTCAAAGCGTAGCAAATATGCATCTAAGTCATCCCTTCCTTCTTCAAACTGAGGAATTAACTTATGAGGGCTGAAGTGTCGCGCCTCGCCGGTTGTCGTGGCCAAGTTAGTAGCCTCTCCTTCACCTATACCCTGGATTGGATCATGGCGTGGCGCCGCTGCGCTTTGTACTGCCAACCGAAGTTGAAGAACTTCGCGTTCCTTGTCCAACCGGACACATTCCTCCTCGCGTTCCTGTCGCGCCAACGCTCTTTCTTCTCGTAGTCTCGCTTTTTCGTCCTCCATCCATTTCTTCAACTCGTCTCCCTGATAACCCAATTCTTTTCCCACCGCCATTCATTTCTCGTTCTCCATGCTAGTCTTCTTGACTCCACCAATTCGTGTGTGTCCCGGACGAAGTGATTAAATTAATTTGTTGTTAAATGGAATCCTGGAAGGCTCGCCACAATTGTCACGTTCGCCCGGTCCGACACGCGAAATGATTGAGACAAGACCAGGTGAGAGAGAGGCATGTGAATAAGTATTAAAATAATAAAAGGAAATCAGGAGGTAGTTATCAAACACAAGAGAATGAAAAGGAAAAGTTCAAAGCAGACAAGAGTCCCCGTAGTCAAGTCCCCACAAAAGCTCGACTCACGCCTGACGTGGCGGGGCTTCAGGAGCGTTGCTGCCTTCGGTGTGGCCTCTGGAACCGGAGCGTCGCCGGGTTCGTCGTGGCTTCTGGAACCGGAGCGTTGCCGGGTTCGTCGCGGCTTGAGGGATTGGAGCGTTGCCGGGTTCTCAGGAACCGGAGCGGGGCCGGTTTCGGTGAGGCTTCAGGAGCCGGAGCGTTGCCGGGTCCTCAGGAACCGGAGCGGGGCCGGTTTCGGTGAGGCCTCAGTAGCCGGAGCGTTGCCGGTTTCAAGAAGCGTCGGATCAGAACTGCCCCACCTGCCCGCCGTTTCTCACGATCCTCTTCTCCCTCTTTTCTCTTTTTTTTCTTCTTTTCTTCCCAGCTCCACACCCGTGACAAAGACACGTGACTGCACGAATACCATTCAGAAGACGACAAGGCGTGAGCATGACGTCATCGTTGTGACACGCTGCAACACACGCTGGCCGTGAAGCTGATGCAAGCTAGAGCGCGCTGCGTGAATCCACTAGGGAAAGCACTCACTTTTTTATATCACATCATTCAGAGATTCGGCATACTATCGGAGTGGATCACGATCATCTTATATACCATATTCAGAAAACCCCATTTATGCGCATCAGATTATCTGCTTCATTATCACCGACCATCTTAAGTACGGGGCGACACCAAGGTAGTACGAGTCCTTCACCATTTCCCATACAATAAGAAAGATAGACTTAAGCGTGCTGAGCACTGATTGCGGTATAAACGAGTATAATCACTGACTGAATGGGAATGACGTGGAGCCTTTTATGAGTGCCGGGCCTCCAGCATGCGCTCGTTACGTTCAGCCGTGCATAATCTGCGCGAGCACACTCGAAGCGTGGAAGCCACCAAAGGGTTATTGGCAGTAAGAAGTTAACGTTAGAGGCAGAAAACTGAATGCCACCACTGCTGTCTCAGTGTCTGCAGCAGTAATATTGAAAGTGTCCTTTCTGCACCTCGCTTGCTATACGTTTTCAAATTGAACGCAATTACTTTCTAGGATTGCATGTGAGAATACTCGTTCATAACGCAATAAGTGCTCCGCAAGCTTAAATTTACTAGTTTCTGGGTGTCCCGGCTGCGATCCGATTAGCTCCCTTGCCGTGCAGCGATGAACTGTGGGAAAACAAGGCTACGGTCCCGCAAGCTAACGTCGAGGAGCTTTGTTGCCGGCGTCAACGTTTTCGAATATCATAGAGTTTTAATACACCGTACTCTAGAGCTTCCCTTTCCTAACGAGAGCTCGTCCCGTCAATTTGAAGCAAGGATCGAGCACGCGCCAACTGGGCCCGCAATCCGCAGGGTACGGTCTACTAAAACTTTCTATTTCTGCGGCTGCTCCACGAACGGCTCTAAAATGTTTGTTAACGCAACTGTGACGTATGCTTTGGCTCTCAAACTTAAACTACAAATTGTTTTTTCGATGCTACCAAGATTGTAACTTTCGCGCAATAGTATCTCAGTAATTTGAGCATCATTTATTTTTAGAACTGGCGGAGGTAAATCACCTTCCTGCTTAATCAGCCGATGGAAAACAAATACGCGAATTGCCAGTAACCCTTAATGTTATTCCTGTATCTGCTTTTTGCATTGTTAAATTGGATGTCGACCTGATATCGACCTCGTTGACCTTGTTTTAAAAGCGTGTTACTTTAAGCTTGCGCGTTTAAAGTTTCTTGAATTATCACTACCTTCCTGATATAATGCGCTTAAATAATACAAACAAAAAATATTTAATATTTATAATATATTTTCTGGGTTACTTTCTACTAGACGATATTAGTTCTTATTAGTGTCAGGTTTCATTCTCGAAATTTCATACTGCCTCGGTTGTGAAGAGTACAAAATTAGTAAAATCACTCCGATATCATGCATTTAGATCGCTAATATCTTTATCTAAATAACAAGCATATTGCATTTTTATTAGTATAATAGCACTCAGTGTCTAGCAAGCTGAGGGAAGTAAAGAGATTCATAAGCTTCTTTTTGTCCTTTTCTCTATTTCTGCCATCACCAATTCGCCTACGCCAAATCAAACAAAACAAAAACTTTTATTGTGCGACTAAAACGCAGTGCTGCTTTATTGAAAAGGCTGTACGATTGGCTATAATCACGTTCCATGGATGCAGATTGTTGCACTTATTTCTGAGCAGTTTTCGAAGAAGTCTCTCAACCTCTACGTTGCACTAATTACCAGTAAAATAAATTTATTAAAAGTTGCTGATTCATATTGACTCTAAAATAACCTGGATTCTGAAGCTATACCGTAATCAGTGTATGAAAAATGTGTTACGCATAAATTTATTGGCAGAAAAGTAAACAAAAATGTGATTCTTGCAACACACATGCTGTCAACTTTCGTGCCACCAAAGTTTAATAATTTTTTATACTCTAGCGGGGAGGATTACGGAGACCATTTAACAAATGCTACTCCAAATTTTTTTTAAGAGAATACCTTCAATAATGGGAGTATTTAATAAAGAATCTAAGCAAACCATGTACGTAGCAGATTTTATTAAAAATAAGTAGAAAGAGAAAGCTTTTGGAAAACTTCAGACTTGTGGGAATTGGGTTTGGATTGTTAGGTGTTGTAGCAAAGTGTCAACTGATAGTATAAGGCCTTGTGGTTTCTACTAATTAAATGTTGAGTCAGACACGGCACCGCATACGACCGTACTCTTTGCGCTTCGTTGAAAACAAAACAAACTTCTCAATTTCAAAGAGCACGTTCTATTCTGACAGTTATTTTCAAAGTAACATGGTGCCCGAAAGCTGCAGACTACCCGAACTTCCAGCACTCTTTGGTACACTTACACAAGGCCGGAGAGAAAAGCTCAGCACACACACGCCGCCGTTTTATTGTTGGAATATATCTCTACACGCAAAAAGGCCAACCCATTGTCTAGGAGCTTATTTTGGTCCTCGAAAACGTCTCAAATGCACAGTAATCACATAAAAAATAAGATTTGTTTTAAAGCCCTTCGCGCCGAAACATGACTCGCATTTCTGGTGTGCGGTGTCGCCACGTGTCAATAAAGTCCTGACACAGAATTGCGCCTTTTGTGTCCTATATGTGTGTCTGCGGGTACGTATGTGGGCCGCGAAAGGAGCGGGGAGGGGTACGTTGTCACGTCCTGCTACTCTGTCGTCATTTGAAGAGCGTCTTGCGAAAGGCTTCAGGACGATCTGGTTCAATGGACTGTGCCGTCCTTACATCAGTCTCCTTTTATTATCTTTTTTTCTCTGGGTAGAGTATAGCTGAGGGTTGGACGTGTGGCATGGGGGAAAAAAAGGGGAGGGGGAGGAGTTTAAGGATGAAGACAAGGCTTTGGTGTCAGTGTCTTTCTGCTGTTGGCCCGGGATATGTCCTAACCAATATAAAGCGACCTAACGCAATACCACCCAGAACACAAGGCCTACTCATGACATCATTGCTTGTGGACACCCTCAACGTCCCAAGCTTCAAACACGCCGAAGCTCAACAAGGGACGACGCACGCTTGCGTTGCGTTCGATGTGAGATGCTGCACGACAATCTGGAGGTGACACTGACGCAAACTGTGAGACGTTGCGTGAATCAACTAGTGATGACGTATAAACGAAAAAGGTGCGAGCCTTGTCTTCCAGGTTATATTAGCTCAGGTCGCCTTGGTTAACCTTTCTGGCTTCTTCTGGTCTTTATTTTTTTTTCTTGTTCCTAAAGCGATTAACTCTTTCTCGTAAAAGGCACGGGGATGTGACTAGGTTCCCAAGAAAGTTAAGCAATTGCTACACCCAACTGTTGCCGGGAAAACCTAAACAAATCACTTCGTTTCGTGAACGCCGAACGGCTTAATGTCTATTTGTAAGTCCTCTTGATAAAAGTACCCTTTTTAAGAGTAAATATAATCAGAATGCTTTACGCAAAAAATTGTATCGGAGGTAAAAAATGGCACCCAATAGTTCTCCGGTGCTCATTTATGATTCTTCTCTACCAGAAGTGTCGAAACTGCAGCTCGCGAGTCGCATGCGGGTCTTCAGTTCACCGAATGCAGTCGATGCACCATGATCTTCCTGTTTTTGTCTATGCGTTTGTGTTTGTGTGTCCTCTAGCCTTTGACGACGCCCTCACATACGATGAAATAAAGTGAAAAAAAAAGACGAAAATAGGGAGGTTTAGGAAGCCGTTTTTGCACGTTCCATGCGGTACGATGGGCCCTTTGGTGCCAACTGCGCATGCGCGAATCTTCTGCATTCTGCAGTAGGGAACGTAGAGAACGCATCGGTAGGGAAGTAGGGAACGCATCGAATGTTCAAAAACGGTTTCGTAAAACTCCCTAACAGTGCACTTTTCATCCGTGAGCAGTTCCTATGCGGTGTGCATGTTCGTCTGCTTCTCTGTTTCTTTGACACCTCGCGTGTTTGTGTACCCGCCAAAAGAACTCCGATGGTCTAAGCTCCGCAACGAAAGAAAAAAAAAAGTAATTGAAGCGTCAAAAAAGTTACAACGAAATATAATTTATTACGATCGGTTACTTGTAACTCGTTACGTGAAAGTCTGTGTATAGGAACTATACCTCGTGATACTCGCCACTGCGAGGTACATACCGCATCGGGGATATTCCTCAATGACACGGTCAATAAATCGCTAAACTTTATCAAGTTTCATTTCAGTCCGACCGATATCCGATAGAGTCGATCAAGGGGCGCCACAAAGTGCCTCGCCACGGCCCTGGTCGTCTTTGGGCCTTTGTCATAGCCAGTAATATCAAACGCTCAAAAATGGCGAGCACCGGGACTACGCATTTTTTTTTTTTTGCATCTCTCGATTGGTTTTATCAAATCGTAGCGTCGGGCGCGGTCGCACTTAGAGTGAAACGGAGCATAGACTAACTAATTTCACTGACGTCACTCCACTGCGGTGGTGCTGGTCTCGGTACTGCGCATGTGCAGACGCTTCACTCCTCCCGAATTTGGTTTCTGCTCGCGCGCAGTGTCCTCACCTGGTGTGGGCAAAGCTTGCTTGTTTGGAAACACTGGGTTGCTGTATATGAGACCTCTTCCAATCGTCGTTAATTGCAAGCGTGTTCTCTTTAAGTACGTTAAATTGACTCGTATTAGTTGAAATAAAAAGAAAACAACAACAATAACAGAAAAATATAGTTTAATACAAAACGGCCCACTTGCATCGATCTCAAACAGGTACATCCGTAAGCAGAGCTATGGAGACTGAACAATTCTATATCCCCCACAACACAATTATGAAGAAACAAATAAAAACAACCCTCGAACTGAAGACTTGCATGTAAATATTGGCAAAAAACAAACAAGAAAATCAACGGGTAGATAAAAAGGTTCAGAAAGCGATCGTGACGAACTTCTTTCGAGACCCGTCAAAGCGTGTCGAGTTTGCCAAAGTTGCGATGCTTCAGGAGCGTTCGGGTGGATCAAACTCGCGCACCGTTCTCGAGACGAGTGAAGAGAGAAACACACGGAGGGTATCTTCGATGTCGAAAGCCAGCTCCCAGTTATACTCAGCGATGGAGGGGATCTTCTTGAAGGGAGCTCGCCTCTGGGCGACACTCTCGCGGAGAGATCGCAAAGCAAATGTGAGAAATGAAAAAAAAAAAAGGTGAGGTTCAGAGTCCTGTGCTTTGAGTCGAATTTTATTGGCTGTATTCGGTGTTGTCCGAAACGACGCGAAATAACGATTTTGTATTATTATTTCTCTTCTCATCGCGTCCGTTCGTTTTTAGAATAAGCTGTCTGTAGACATTTTCGAAGCTTACATGTGCATGAACAAACTCGCTTATTTCGAAACTGTTTGATGTATGGCCGTTCGCAGATGATTCTGTTCCTATGTCTGTTGTTTGTTCTCGTGTCAAAAAAAACAAAACAAAAACAACTCCTTTGTTTATATCTACTATTCCGCGTGAATGTCTTATGCTATCGGCGAAAATCGTAAGAAGACGGATGCATATGAACAACATTTCCGGCGTGGGTGTAGATTTCCGAGGTAAACAGACGACAAAATATGTCGACACATTTCCGCAAATAACAAAGCAATGAACACAAATCATACGCAAAGGGATACGGAAGTTGTCCTACATCAAGAGTGAGTGCTTCCCTTTGACTGGACGAAAAAAAATATATACAGAAATAGGGTGATGACGCGATTGCGATGTGTGCAATGAATATCTTCTTAGATGTATTGTCTGCCATTTACAGATTTATTAGGAGTTTGATTTGCCATTAGATTCGTTCATTGCCTACTAACGCTAATCGATCAGTTTTTTTAGCTATCGTGATAAAAACATGCCAATGCAATCTTGGGAATGTTGCAAAAAAAAAAAAATAGACAACTGGTTCGTACGATACATTAAATTCGGCTTTTATATCATTTTAATATTAATATATGTCAAACGACGGCACGAAATATGTTCAACGCGAACCTCAGTATGAGTAGTCAACGTTCAGACGAGGGGTGTCTCACAAAATGACCGCATCTCCACGTGGTGAATGATGTTGATTGGGGGGAAGCTCTGGTGGTGCTGATGACACTGATTTTATTGTTCATAGGTAGTGCTGATGGTGCAGATTTTTTTTTATTGCTCATAGGTAGTGCTGAGTTCCGGGTTGCGTTTCGACTTCATTATTACTGCTTTATGGTGGGTGAGATGTAGAGCCATGCATGCAAAGTTTAACGCGATTATATACGCATTTGACCGCAGCGCCCTCTCCTGTATAGACGTTGAGCGGCTACATGCAACGTTTCATCCATGACGTCCCCAGGCTCTTGAGTTCCTACCACATCTCAGAGCCCCCTACTCGTCCCGCAATCGCAGCCGAGTGGTTAAGGCGATGGACTTGAAATCCATTGGGGTCTCCCCGCACAGGTTCGAATCCTGTCGACTGCGCAAACATTTTTTTTTTTTTTTTTTTGTGAGCACGGACGCCGGACGGACGGACGGACAAGGCTAGACCCTAGCTAAGGAGCTCCGCCCCTAAAAAATCTCAGTACCTAGAATTGTTTTAGCATTAATATCATTTAATTCAAGTTGTTTTCAAATGAAAGTAATCATAAGGTTGTAGCATTATTTTTTAAACGTAACGCATAATTATTCATTACAATGAAAGCGCAGGCGAGCTTTCTTGTATTTACCATTTTAAGGAATTAAATGAGACAGGGGCGAGCAACCTTGAAACATTAACCATGGAAGAGAAAAAAAGGTGACACAAGGACCAAGTTTCAAACTCAGCTAAAAGTTTGTTATCAAACCTCTCTTTAATATATCCTACCTTCGAGAGTAGGACGTATATAGGGGTAGCGGCCTTGAAGGTAGCATGTGTATAAGGCAGGGTGTATATAGGAAAGGCGTCCTTAACGGTAGGATGTTTCTAGACCCCTTCAAACATTTCGCCTCTTTGCGGTCGATCTGAAAATACTGCAAAAACAGCAGTGGCTTAGCTCGGCTATGCCAGGATATACGTAGCGTGAGCTTAGGTTCAGCTGTCTATTCTTAGCTTTCCTGGTTGTCTAGGATTAGCTTGATTATCATGCTTACTGCTGCTTCAATGACACACACACGGTATACGCATTATGTGACTACTTCGGGATCCGATGAGTTAAGCTTCTCCGCTCTTCTGCGCCGCTGAGCAGCAATTTTGCTCTCCTTCTCCATGGCTATACAACACTGGCAAACGCCCCACTGTATGTATAGACCCCCTGATACCTCTGCGCATGCGCACAAAATGAGAGGCGCTATCAAGCGGCTCCGGTGCAGCGTCAGACTTGGCTACTGCGCAACGGAGGCGCACAGCTGGGCACGAGGCGGCGCCAGTGCGTCTGCCGCGGCAATGACGTCACTCCCCGGGAATGCGCAGACCGCCGAGGCGCGCGCGGCGGCGGCGGAGCGCGCGGCGGCGGCGGCTCCGGCGCCCGCTGTTCAGCCGCCTCGGTGGCTCCGAGGAGAGAGCGCTGGCCTACAGATCCCCATGTGGCGGGTTCGAATCCCGGCCGAGGTGCCCGCAATCTGACGGAGGCTTATTCCGGAGGAGGCGCCGTGTAACCGAGCTTTCGGCTCAAGTCAAAAGATCCCCAGGTGGTTCAAATTAATCCTTAGTCCTCCGCTGGGGCGTTGCCCGATGCCCGTCGTTGGTTTGACACGTAAAACACCCGAATTTGATTTTTTTTTTTTGCGCCAGCTGTGCGCCGTGTGACGTCACTGCTCCTCGCGCATGCGCAGCACGGTTCTCCAGGAGCCACGCGAAACTGCTCAACCTCGGCCAGTGTAGCTCACGCTACAGAATGGCCTGCGCAAGAAACACCAACATGCTGGCAAGTCTATAACCGATATAATACTCGCTTCCAAGAGACTGTATACAATTGATAGACTTGCACTTTTATGGTGTATGTTGCGCACGTCAGTTTGCGATATTTTCAAATCGACCGAATGAGTTTGAGACTTTCTCCTCATGTCACCATTTGCTGTCTCTTTCACTGTTGATGTTTCGAGGTTTCTCGACCTAGTCTCCGGTAATTCATCAAATGGCATAATTATAATTATTTAGGTTGTGTGTTTTAGTAATTTTAATTGTAATTACCTACTTTGGCAGGAAAGTCGTTGTAGCCTTAATTAAATAAACATTTGAAGTTCAAAATGTACACATATTTATGCTTGTTCAGTGCTCTAGATATGGGAACTTGACAAGTACAATTCGACTGCTAACCTGGGAAGTTTAACGCACATTATACGGTAGTCAGTACACGTAGGCACTTTTTGTATGAATATTACTTATGTTATTATATGTTATCTGCAGGTGCCGGAATTGCGATCGTAGATATAAAATGTTTATATGTTTCCAGAAAAACCTTGCGTTTTTTCAAAACAAAAATCACCGTCCTATCCTCTTTCTCACACAGAGAAAGGAAGGATCTGTAGCGTGCAAATTGCGGCTCCTACATGCTTGCTTATACTGTCCTACATTTAAAAACTATGAGAATATTTTTAACAATACTGTCGATGTTGACACGCTAGCTTTTTAAACCTCGCACACATATTTGTGTACATGATTTTGTTTTTTAAACTTTGGCAGAGTGCTCGATTATTATCGCTTATAATACTCTCTTTATACGCGAGTATTGAAATTGTTGCTTTATGCTATTTGTGTGTATGGGACCTTCTTTTATTTGCTTTACCCTCGCAGTTTGCAATAATAAGAGCTGAAAGATTGGACAAGCTGCACACTGCAGTTTTTTTTTTTTTACTCCTGCCTCCCCCAAACCCGATTCATGATTGATGATAATAAAGAGCTATTACTCTATTATCATTATCATATCTGCGTTCTTAAGCGCGAGCTTTCGCTCCACGTACACTCCAAGTGTTATGATGCGCCACGACACTTGATTCCGAATACCCCAGAAATGCTGCAATCTGCCACTACCCTTTCTCTGCGAATCTCTAAATCCTACGCTTATATTCACCCTGAACAAAATTGTACGACGTAAAACTTTGCATGTATATTAGCTTTCCATTTTTTTAATTCATGGCATCAACCATGAGCTTCACTAATAATATTTTGGTTCCAAATTTGTTTTTGTTGTTTTTACGTCAAAGCAGTATTCTCGCAGGCCGGCCTTTTTTCTTTTTTTTTTTTTTTTTTGTCGGCGTCCTCACGGAAAATGAACCTATAGCGATTGAAACAAAAAGTTCACATCTCGCATTTAACATACAGCACATCATTCATTTAAATAAAGAACAAGCACAAAACAAGCACCAGAACCACATAATTGATGATAAGGTGCTCCTGATAAAAGTGTGAAGTACATAGCGCTCTCCGCATACGTTCTACGGTAAATATTACAGTTGCGCAAGCTGCCGCAGCGACGGCAGCTTGCGACATGGGCAGTGACGGCACAAGCCTTTCATACAAGGTGTTTTACGTACGAGTTACGAATATTTTTGTATTCGGGGTAAAAGGATCGTTTTCTCGGTACCGCAGTACTCGTGGTGGCGGACATCAGAAGATGCGCGATACTTATTAATTAGTTCACTAATTAACAAAACATTACTAATTAAGGTTTTAATTATGAAGAATAGACGTATGGTTCCAATTAGAAATTTGCTGAGCCTCATCGAAAACTACTATATCGGTAATTTTCAGAAAGAGTTTAAGCTCGTGAGAAGCGCAGTAGTACGCTAAAGTCACCACTCGTGGAGCAGGTAAAAGGCTGGGGCCCTCATAAGAGACGGAAAAATCACGCGGGTGCCTTACCGCAACCGTCAGCCTTGTACCTGCTCCACGAGTGGTAACTTCAGTTCACTACTACGCTTCTCATGCGCTCAACGTCCGTGAAAATGACTGATATAGTAATTTTTGATGACGATCAGCAAGTTTCTAATTGGAACCACACATATCGATTTTCACTAATTAAAAAGTCAGTCATTTTTAGTTTATTAGAGCATTAATTAGTAAGTATCGCGCATTTACTAACGTCCGCCACCACGAGTAATGCGGTTCCGGGAAAATTATCCTTTTACCTCGAATACATTATTTTTAGAAGTTTTTGTCACTCTTACGTGAAACACCCTCTATATCAAAAAGTTTGGTAGAGTGCATTTACTTTTCTTTCTTGAATCATTTAGTAAAATGCAGTGGGCAGTCGTTGCACGTGACACCACAGCTTCGCTGGCCAACCACCTTCGCTACGTAAACTAAAGCCCCGACTTTTTTTTTTTAACGGTGAGTAGTTCTTTTAATAGAGAAAAATTGAAGAACAGTGTTCCACGTCGGCGGGCGTTCTGTATAATTACGCCCAAAGATAATTGTCGTTTTTCAACTAAAACGGCAGATTTCACAACGGCGGCGACCGTGACACGCGAACTGCACATCTAAGGACACGTCATTATAAGGGCGGATATTTTCTGCAGGCTCGTTAAGTCGTCGGAAGCGACATCACATCAAAACGCAATCTCGTCCTCTGACCCGATCCCAAACCCCTCGTCTTCCTTTTCTTCCTCTCGTTTCAAACAGAAACGTATGCTAAAAATAAAATTAAAAAAAAAAAAATAAACGCCGAGGGCAACGACAAGTGGTAGAAGAAGACAGGAAAACCGTTTGTCCTGTCTTGTTCTAGCACTTGACCTTGTCTTTTGCGCTTTTTGACTTCCATGATGTGTAGCCAACTAGCTCAATAGTTATTTTTGATAGAGAAACGGACGGATCCTGTGTCGGCGTACGTGATAATTGACGTTTTGGGATGCAGTCACGACAACTGGTACAAATGTGAGGGTGTTTATTTCGGTGTCTGACGTGTCTGACGTGTCTTTTGTGTGTTCCTCGTCTCTTTTTTGCGTTCGCATACCAAGAAGAGCGCTTTATACTTGTCAATAAGCCGAACATCGGGAGTGGTTCTTTTTCGCATAAAGACGACACGAAGTGGCGTATCTTCTAAGTGTCATGGGCGTCTGGAAGTCTGCACTACCTTTCCTGCATCCTCTGCGACAGTTGAGCTGCCGCAGCTCCGGAAACCAACCGTAGTTCAAGTTTTCGCCGCGAAGTGAAGAAGGATTGCACACGCGCATAACGCCTCTTGAAAGAGGCGTTATGGGCGTGTGCCCATAAAGCCTCTGTGTGCCCATAACGCCAAATTGAAAATGATCTAAAAAATTGTCATGCTACATTGAAAAAAAAAGGTCCACATTTTCTGCACTCGAAATTATATGCTTAGCACCGGAGGCATGAGCCGAAAAAATCAGTATTTAAATTCCGATTTCGCTGTGAATATATATTTGGGTTCTCCGCATGCGGGATATGAATAGGTTATAGCGTTTGAGGGATTTTTTCCTGTTCCCCCAAACATTCCCGCGCAAGTCTGTCGTAACACTAAAGTTGCGCTTTATATTTTATTTAGTCAGTGTGAATTTGGGCGACTTCTTGCGCCAAGCGCCTAAAGTTGGTGACATCCCCAGACGCGCATAGATTTTAATTTCCAAATACGCGGACCACATACGAGACAAGAAACCTCTAATGTAAAGTAAATATTAAAAAAAAGCTAAAGCATTTTTTTTTCTAAACAGTTGTGTCGACGACTAAAGACGGCGGCATTAATTTGGAATGAAGCAAGCGACACCAGGCGCAAAAATATGCTGTAATGATACCAGGAGCGCCTTAGGCGTTTCGTAATATTCCAAGCAAGACATACGAATCTAAACTTTTTTTCAACCGCGTATCTTTTATTTCTGTGTGTGGGTGTTTGTGTTTCTGCAGTTTTTTTCTTTTTCTATACAAAATTACAGCTGGCTGAAGTATATCCCCGTGAAAATGGCACACCAACGAATATAAAAATAAAGGGTTATCGCGAAAAAAAAAAGAAAACTTTCCTCCTCAAACGTCTAAGCATTTTACTGCATAACCGGATTTCTTCTGTCTCTTATAACTGGTGTCTGCAGCACGCCTGTTATCTAGTCTCCTTTTACATTGCAGTATTCTAGGAAATACTACATTTCCGGTTCACCGCTTGCCTCTGTCGGAGGTATCTACGATTGCTGAAAAAAAAGCGTAATCTTTTGTGTTTGATAGTTTTTTTTTCTTTTTTTTTGTGCAGGCCTACTCACGAGTCTGGTTCCCCATGGAGTCAGAACGGCAGCAAGGAGTTTTAAAGGGAAACTCCTCTCAATTCCGAAGATTTCGGGATAATACGTGATTTCGCATTAACGAGCCATAGTAAAAGACACTACCTCATTTGATTCGCGAAAAATGGGATATATATTGTTAAATCTAATTTTTTGCACCAGCAGGAATCGAAACCGAAACTTAGGCTTTCTCCGGCAACATTGGCCTAGGCCGCGAAGAACGTGGCTATCACGTGGTACGAGATGTCACGTGATTCTCTACGCAACGACGGGCAAGATGGGGCGGGCGTGTGCCAGGCGCATGTGTCGTCTGCACTCAGCACCGCACTTTTCACCACGTTTTGGTGTCTACGACATTCGACCGAATTTGATTCGACGACGTCTGCACAACTGCGACATAAGTTTGCGCACGTAGTGTCCGTAGTGTGGACGAAACTTTGAGAGACAATAATCACAAACGGTGAGATGACGACGGTGGTTCTGACGCAGGAGACGGCAGTAATGGTGGAGCCACAGCGGCGCGGCCGGAGGGATCCCCAGAAGCGCGCTGTGCAGGCGCGTTACGCCAGTCACGTGGACACCACTCAGCGCCGAGAGGCAACGTTGCTGACGTCACCTGGTACGCTTGCCCGGAGAAGCCAAAACAAGCAAAAGGGGGCAATGCTGATGACGTTTAGCTCAATGTTGGCTTTGCTCTTGCCGTAGCCTTGACTGCGCTGTTGGTTGCGCCTCGATTCGCCCGCCCAAGTCAGCCGATTTCAGGAACTTGGCGAGTTGCAAAGTTTGCCGGACCGGTTAAGAAACATTTAGACAGAACTACGTCGCAATATTTGACGTGTGGTCTTCCTAGGTGATACTGAAACGGACTGCGTTGTTTTTAAATACAAAATTGAAGCGGAGTTGCCCTTTAAGTCATTGATAGAATGAGAAAGACAAAGTTTACATCACTGATAGAATGAAAACTCCAGGAAGTTTACGTCATTGATAGAATAAGAACGACGTGAAAAGTTTAAGTAACTCGTAGAAGGAAAACGACAAGAAGAAGTTTATGTCACTGGTTGACTGAAAACGACACGAAGGTGTTTACGTCATTGATAGAATGAGAACGGGAGGAAAGAGAAGGGCAGGAAGGAGTCCCTGCTCAAGCGCGAGCCTCCTGCCTTCGACAACCTTTGTGCGCCTCATGAGCGTCGAGCGTGCACGTGCGCCCAAAGCACGACGGAAGGCAAAGAGCGGATGCTGGAGGCCGGGCGTTCCAAAAAGACGCCCTGTTGTTCTCACCTAGTCAGTGACCGTAGTGAAAAAAAAAAAGCAATAAGTGGATATGTGTAATAAACGTATGAAAAGATTATATAAGAGCCTATATACGTATTATTCGAGGTGATATGTTTTAATAAAAACGAGATTAAAAAATAAAGGGTGCTAACTTCGAGCCCAATGCCGTCTTCTTTATGTCTCTAGAGTTGGGCTTACATTAGCTGAAATAATAATCGTCATGCTAAGTTGGCTAATTATCTACAACTTTTTAACTAACTTTTGAATTATTGGTTACACGGTTTACGTCGCACCCGCAATATCAAGAGTAAAATCTCACGATGGGATTAAGGGAAAAAAAAACAGTTATCCTTCGCGTCTACCCCCTAATCCTTTCAATCGGAGCTCGGCACACTGTCGCCCCCGCCCACTCTAATTTCTCATCTCTCTGAACGTCTCTCCGCATTCGCAGTCACGTAAAATTTCGAAGAAAATAGCAATAGACGTTCGAGACAAACCTCGCAGAGCACACACAGCTTCCTGATGCTATTACTATATGTCGCTACGGCGCTGTAGCTGCACATATTCGAGTTTATTAATACGACACGCTCGGGATGTAGCAACGTGCCACTTAAAATATTCAAAACCTGCACACTAGGATGTTGACGTCATCACAATGAGATCTAGCGAGGACAGTGATTGGATACGAGAGCTTCGTTGTGCTCGGCCGAGATTGTGTCCAATCAACGCGTCGAACGACGCACGGCACCGGGCTGGTGGGAATTGCTGAATTGGTGCCATCCGACTCTGATGAGGTTCCATGGAGGAAGACGGGGGCGTTCGGAGGCCTTCATAATTCTAGATGGTGTTGGGTGAAGGCGCGTTCTATGTTCTGTCGCGATGGGGGAATAGAATGTTACGACGAACTCCGATCTGAGCTGAAGGTGTACTGAGCTGAGGGAACACCTGGTGACTGCCGAGGTCAAAGATGTCTGGCATCTGGAATATGGCGGGCAAAGTGGATACACTGCGTGCTGTCCTCCCGTTTTTTATTTTTTTATTTATGTATTTATTTATTTTTATTTGTTTATTAAATATTTTATTTTATTTTTTTTTTTTTTTTTTGCAGCGAAAGCAGCAGTTTCGTTTGCGGCTCGAAGTAAACTTCAGGCTCGCGGTATGATGCGACCAGCCGTGGGGCCTCTACGGGTTCATCCCTCGGAGACGCGGTGTCGAGCTGATGAGCCCGCGCTGATTTTCTACGACTCACCAGCCGAACATTCCCTCAACGGGTCAACGACGCACCCTAGACGGCGGCAGAACGGTGATTGTGGCGGATTCGAAGATGAAGCCGCAGTTCAGCGTGCCGAGCCGGCGTGAGACGAGCGCGAAGTTGATGGGTTCGGGTGTACCGGCGGCACACGCAACGGGAGATTCGATGGAGGAGGCCGCGGGTGCAAAAATCCAGGCTGAGGAAGGTGATGCCGATTTCCACACTTGTCGTCCGAGGCCGCGCCGTCCCAGTGTCCCTGATGGCGGAGAACGTTTAGCGGGATGACCGGCGCTCGGAGCCGATCACGACCGGATTGCCATTTTGTGGGCGCTCTCGATGTTCCGCCGCGATGGAGGGAAAGAATGTTGCGACCGACTCCGAGTTGAGGTGAAAGGGTTTCGTTTAATCCAAGAGCGCTCGCGCATGTACCGCCCCTTATGTCATCTGAAAGCTTGCACACTTGGCTATTTATAGACAGGCGGCAGGGTCATCTTCGTTGGCGGGATAAGCCACTATTGACCTCTGCAAAAATTGACTTCTGCGCGCTGCCATCTTTGTCTGCTGGAATGTGGAACGACTCCTGAGCATGCGCTGTTGCTCTGTTGTGCGGTATATCAGACGCTGCACATGCGTCCACAGCTTAGTGACTCGTCATTTTTCGCTCGGGTGATAAGCGATGCCAAGGTCTATAGGGGGGTGATTTTTCGGTGTTTATTCGCATATATGCCAGAAACACAAAACCGGTAATTCGTTTCACCATGCCTTTCATGGGCAGCGAACTCCACTACTTGCTCAGTGATCCCATATAATCGCTCATTTATCCCGTTTAATGCGATAATATATGTTGTTGCATTTAATATCGGATTTTTAAAACAAATAAGTGAAATAGCGTCGTTCCTTCTACCCCTGCCACGTGTGCTTTGCATCGTACAGCGTAGCAATGCGAAAATGACAAACACATTCAAACGCCGCATGTTTCCGTTGCAATCTCTGTCTTGTTTTGTCTTTGTTAAAAAAAAAAGAAGTTAATTTAAATTTTATTGCGGCACACTCAAAAAAATTACATCGAGTTCGCTTGCGTTAGCGTCCATTTATGACGCACTGTGTATTCTCCCTAAGGGCCTGCTTTTGCTTATGACAAAGGACATCCAGGAATCGTGTCCCACTAAACTCAGGAGCTGTGCGTCATGATGGACCGACAAAAAATGTTTGAATCCCCATTCACACGACAACGAAGATCCAAGTAAAATAACAATAAATATAGCAAACATTACATAATATACTAATAAAACGAACGAGGAAAGACAACGGCACAAAACTGGGGGGAAAGAAAGGGAGAAAGGGGAGGGGGGATGTCTCGTGCTATTAAGCAGACATGTAAAATTACTCAAAAAAGGTAGTTAAGTTAAGTTACTGAGTATCGACGCCAAAAGTAATTGGAGTAGAGTAGAAATTACACATTTGTAATAGTAATTGAGTAAACTACTAACTACTGTAAAAAAGTAGCGAGTTACTTTGAAGTTACTTTCGAAGTTATTTTTATATTTTTGTGGTAGCAAAATGAACAGCAGTTTTGATTCGTGAAAAACCCTGCGAGCCTGAAATAGATGCAGTCATTTTATGACTTGCGTTTTAAACAAAATAGTTTATTCGCTCGCAGAAGCAATGTACTTTCAAAGTTATTGATAGGAGAGTTTTCGCCTTTTCCTCCTAACGACGTCCATAGCTCAGCTAAAAAGACGTTCCACCGACGCGCTGGAGGGAACGGCAGCGTTGAGTTTGAGACACAGGCTATGCACGGTCGGGTAAGCGAGTGTTGGCATCTTAGGTGTCCATAACGAAACATGTGAGGTTTGCCTCGTTTGGGGGGTTGTATAACAAACTCTCCTCCTTTTGTCTTTTTTCCTCGGCAAGTTAAGATTGTTATGACTGGCCCCTCTTTATTCCCACGACGTTCGGAGAGTACGCTGAGCGAGTGCACCTGACCGTCAAGGGTTCAAGTCTCACGCCACGACGATGAGATCATCCGGACGACTGCACGTATCGTTGCAGTGCTAGTGCTACGCTACTGAAAAAAGAAGTTTTTCTTTTTATTTAACAGAAGATAAAACGAAGTATACTTCGCCGCTGACGCCGGGTCCAATAAAAGGAACTCCCAAGGGTGACTCGCAACCCTCGCCGGCGACTACGGTATCCTGACGCGCCTGACACGCCTGACAAGTAAATCGTTCTCAACAAAGAGAAGGTCTCCCTGTTGTGGAAGGTCGGAAGGGCTCGAAGAATTACGTGAACAAGCATTGACGCTCGTACAGTTGCAGCTGGAAGCGGGAATGTGCTCCCATGAACGGATTACCCGTGTCTGCGTTTCTGTGCGGTGGAGTCCGGCTGTGCAAGCGAGTATTCGCTGACGACGAGGCGACGATGGGAACAGGCGCCCAGCTGCGAGGTCATGCCAGTGGCGCGTCCCGTAGAACCCCCAAACCGCCTGAGTCAGAACTCACAAAGGGCAGGCAACATGAAAACAACAACCTTCGGAGTGCCCCCGTCTTTGCTTGCACGGTTGCAGCTGAAGGCGCGGCGCCTGCATGCATTACCGGATTAGGTCAATACCCGACGAAGGCTTGTTAAAGGGGCGGTGCAACGGTTTCAATGTTGAAAGAATTGCCAGTTTGCATTTTTTATGTTGTTTATCCAAGCCCAAGGGACCAAAAACGCGTCACCTTTCCCCGAAAAACTGCTATTCTGCTGCGTAATCGCAAGGCAAAAAACGAATTATTTGCCGATCTGCAGCCGCCTGTGGTGGCTACGGGAACTAAAATGACAGCGTCTCTGGGGGTACGCGGAAGTCAACAAACCCTGTCCCCCTCTGCTTCTACACTCGCAGTCAGCCCCGTGGCGATCCGTCCTCTGTGTCCATCGCGCGCCGCGACCTTCGACGAGGCTAATCCTTTGAAAGTCGACAATCGCGGAGGAAGCGGCTGGGGTCTCTGAAGAGAGGGCCCAAGGGGAAACCACGTGAACCCCCAGAGTACGTCACTCGAAAGTCGGCGTGGAGAGTTGAGGCACTTCGACCTTCGATTTGTTTCATTTTTTTTTAAATAAGAACTAGCGCTCGCAAGAAAATGCGGTTTTCGGTTTTTCGTTTCATATGTGACGCAGATTAATTTCCAAAGTTAATTGGCCAAAGTTTGAAAATCGTTGCACTGCCCCTTTAAGCATCTCTTCCTGCGTTCGTGCGCGTCGGTGTTATGTTTTGGCTGCTCATCGCCGCCTTGGCCCAAGGACGCCTGTGATGCATTTTCTACGGTTGCGAGGGGCCCCTTGTTTGGGAAGGCCACTTCATCTGCCGGCGATTTCGAAAGTAGTTAGTAATTTGAGTAGAAGTTACCTGAAAAATGTAGTTAAAGTAAACTACTAATTACCCAAATAAATTTGTAATTGAAAGTTACCAAGTTACTCGGAAAAGTAGTTAAACTACAGTAGTTTGAGTAGAGTAGTTGAACTACGTCCAAGTCTGCTATTAAGTGCGTCGTGTTTGAAAAAAAGAAGAAGTGGAGAAACCGTTTCTTTATGGTATTTATTAGATTATTTACTAACGTCACCACAATCCGGAAACCAGCAAATGAAGTGACGGTTCAGGGGGGACAAAATACTTAACTTGTATGAACATGACATTAACCCCGAGACTGCAGGCACAATCCGACACGAACATTAAATGGTTTTGTGACCTTTAGTGTTCGTTTAGTTTTTTGGCTTGCGGTCCTGCGGTTTATGTCATTTTCAATCTAAACCAGCGCGTTTGCGCTCTTACATTCACTTCATCAACTTGTATAGTTTTTTCTAGATTCGAGTTTAAAGGTAGTTGTCAGAAAGGTATAGTATATTTGAATACACGTTACGTGGCGTTTGACATTAAATAAATAATGTTCTTGTATTTCTTTATAAGATCTTCATTTTTTTCAAATACTTTTTGAGACTATTTTAGTAGTGAATCGCGGAGTGCTTTTTCTTTTACGTTTGATTGCATCTTTCCTCTTCCCTTCTTCATTACCTGTGGACATCACAAAACGTTTCCATATAACTGAAAAAGGAAAAACGCGTGCGCAGAATATATGTTCAAAAGACGGAACCCTAATAGAACCAACGCAGTAACCTCATTTTTCTAACATAGATTAAGTTCCACCGAGCTAGAAACATGCTATTCATAGTCATTTCTTTATTATGTATCACGTCCCATCTATTTCGCAATATTGCAATGCTCATCGTCGCAAGAGAAAAAGCGAAGCGATATGCATATCATAGCACACAATACGTCACTGCATGCACTATGAGAGCTCGCATGGTCCGACGTATTTTAGACGCTTCATTACAAAAAGAAAATCACTCCTTTCCAAAGCAAACTCCCGTGGGCATACTGGGAAAAACTTGTGATATACGTTAATAGACCAACTTCGAACTTACGTGGCGCGCACACCCACGACGACACTTCCCTTCAGTTGCAGTTTTACTTGTAACACTCAAGCAATTTTTACTTCTTGTGTTTGTTCCTGCTCCGGGTCTTTCGCCCTAATATTATCCTCTGCTTCGTTGTTTTTTTTTTTGTTTTACATTTCGCCTGGTATACATTGTTTGTTTAAATAATTCTCAAATCTTAACCATCTTTCTTTTTTATCCGTCTGTCGGCTGCCGACAAATTGAGAGTGCCAATATATTCGTCATCGACTTCGGTGCTCCTCTTTATTGTTTTTGTACGTGTCCGGGTGCCCTCTTAGTTTGCAGGAAATCTACGAAGAGGCTCTTTTGTTGCCAACGACGTTATTCCAAGAAATATCGTACAGTTTTTGAGTAGATGGTTTTGGATCTTGTACTTCGGTAATAATACCTCATTTTGTACCAGCGGTATAGTACACGACCATCAATATGATGTTTTAATACCTTAACCGTTTTGGACGAGCCCAGCTCCTGCACCTAGAGCCGTTCCGAAACCGTGTAGTGCGAGTGCAGCTCGTCCGCGCACCCTACCTCGCCCCTTGGCGGTTTTGGACGACCCAGGCTGTCTAGGCTCGCTCAGAGCTTAGTTTGCGGTGCTGCTCAAAAATGGCAGCACGTGTTCGTAAAGAAGAGCAGTTTAGAATAAAAGACTGAATGAAAAGAAAATATTGGTTAAGGGTTTAATAGGTTCCTTCTGCGTTTCCAAAATCTTATTCGTAAACAATGTATCGAAATAAAACGAATGCTTCTGATTGCAGCGCGAGAGATAATTATACTACAGGGTGGCCGAAGTGCACTCTGAGGTTAATCTCCCAGGCTTTCTATAGAGATGAGAAAATTAACTGGAGTTCCAGATTATTATTTGTATTCGTTTCTCTGGGGTAAGATCAACTCTGTTTTCGTACAATACAGTTAAAAATTTATTATTTCAAAACTAACTGAAGTCTGATTCACATGGTGCGATTTGGCTTGCGATTTCGCAGTCGTCATATGAGGTTTCATTACGTTTTTGTTTTGCCGCATGAGGCTGCAAGTTCGAAATTGCAAGTAAAACCACAGCATACGAATCACGCATTACAGTGTTTTTGTGCAATATACATGTTTGGATGTAGTAGTTTTTCCTTGTTGAGTCTATCGACGGGCGCGGACTATACGAATATTTAGTTTTTCTAGATAGTTCGTTATATTTATAACGAGAAATGACTGATTTTGTGAGTAACGGAGTTTGCTGAAGTAATGATTTATTTATGACACAGGCTTTATTTGTGAGGTAAATAGAGGCATTTATTAAGGTATTATAATGTTGTTTCGTGCGAACTAGTCACTAGGAGAGGTGCGAACTACTCTCCAGAAAACGCGGTATAGTAAGTATAATCCAGTAACATACAGGCTAAAGAAATCACGTAACCATAGTTTGTAATATCTCGATGTTTTATGTACCAGCAAATATTACTCCCAGTAACTCTTGTTCGCCAAAAGCAGTCGATAATGGCGAAGGCGCCCTAGCAATATTGCGTATATATTAATCGGGATGTAAAAAGTGCTACTACAGCGCCATGATGTCAAACATTTCGAGCGCGGTACACCATTCGGTTAATGTCTTCATAATCGGGGTCACTGGGAGTTTATTAATTGCCTCAATATGCTGGTGAATGCAACATATTATCAGCGAATAGGTAAACGATGTCCACCTAGCTGTGTCCAAAGCTCCACACTCACACACAAGAAATGATTAACTTAAAAATTACGTTCTACCCCTAACCGTGAAGAGTGGTCAAGACAAGAAAGCTGCACAGAAAAAGGCGATTTTCGAACTTCATCGCTTCCCCCCGAATCTTCACAATAACTCGGCTAAGCTGAGGTATCCTTAAAGGCAACTTTAAACTCCAACCTAAGGCGCGCACGGTACGGCGAGCTTACGTCCGCGCATAACAACACTCTAGATTTCGGGGCTTGGGGTCATGACGCCCCGCGCCCGTGCATGGCTGCTGCGAAATGGGTTTGTGGCGGGTTGAAAAAACAAAAACAACAACACGAAATCATGATTTTCTTAGTAAAAACCAAATAAATCAGGTTCATTTTATCTAAATCAGATCCAATTGATTTAATTTATATTTATTTGATTGAAATCGGAGTAATTTCATTTAAACCGGTGTAGCTAGAAAAAGTAATTTTTTCTTATTATATGTATGTTAATACATGGCAGATTTATTGACCAATCCATCAGATTAAGTAAAAACAATGCGCACCAAACAATTACTGTACATTTAAAGTACAGCTAAATTAACAACTTTTTATTGATGTAAATCCCGCCATACTAGAAAAAACCGGCTTGAGTTTTCTAGTTGGTAAGAAAGCTGTACTTTCATTTTTATAGAGAGATTGCTCGCATTGTCGCGTTACTTTTCTCGTCTTCCTTTCTTTTCTTTCACAGTTTGCTCGTAATAAAATGCGATGTAACTGACGAACGAAGTGGAAAATACACATAAAGAGAAGCTCAACGTCGCTATTCGCTCCGAAAGTTCCGCTTCTTGCTCCTGTTCATACAGCTGAGCTTGCTCGGTAGATGATTATTTGATTAAGATGCAAAACAAATACATATATAAAACATCAAATGAGGGACAGAGTGTTAGTAAACGAAGATTTTGCGAATTATTTTGAGGGAAAGGTTTGCTTTAAATCATCGCAGTAAAGCTGGTGATGAGGCGAACTGATCTAAATCCCGATTTAAATTCTTCCGAATTTTATTCTCCACCTTGGTTTGGAGCTCTCTCACGCCGGCCACACCGAAGCCGCCGGGAGTCTCCCAACATGCGTTGTAAGCGCTCTCGCCGAACAGCAGCTGATGGTGAAAACAAAGAAGTGCGTGCTTGAGGTTGCGGATGAAGAAAGAATAAAACAATTAAAACTGGGACAATCAACACATCTTTGAAAGATGTGTTGTGTTGTCCCAGTTTTAATTGTTTTATTCTTTCTTCATCCTTGACTTTAACCAACACGCTCTTCTCTTAAGCAGTTGAGGTTGCGTTCTGCTCAAGGGCACCGGTAGCACCTCGCCGTCGGAGAAATTGATGCAAATCGAAGCGTATAGACCGACACGCTGTTTACAAACTACCCCGCCTTTGCCCACACCAGGTGTGGGCACTGCGCGTGCGCAGAAACTGAATTCGCGTGAAGTGCACTCTTAGAAAAAAGGGGACCAAAAGGAGGTAACAGACCGCCTTTACCTCCCTCCTCCCGGCCAGGGGTAAAACGCCCCGCTTGATTACCTCCTCAGACGCAGCAGACACTAAGAATGCGGTGCTACCAGGTGAAGTTCGCCGCGAAGGGGCTTCGAGGAGGCACATATTACCTCCCAGAGGGTGCACCTGTTTTGCACGGCCAAAGCCTAGGCGCTGCGATTGGCTGTGGAAAGGCGCAAACGAGTTCGCTAATTGGTCTCCTCGTATGGCACGTGATTCTTCGCGCTCCCGGGCGGCCGAGCGCCTGCTCGGCCGCCCGGGAGCGTCGAAGCTTTCCCCGCCGACGCGGCTGGTCGTGTCGCATAACGGTCTTCATTCTCGAATGTTCGACGGAGGCGTCCCAGCGCAGGAACGTTCTTTATTGTTCTGTTCGGCTCAGTCTCTTCTTACGAGGTCACCGAGAGAGCTGCATTGACTTCAGTCGAAGATCCAAGTTGTGTCCACCGTATGCAGGTAAGGAAATGTTCTGCGCGGTCGGCAGTTGGCGTCGGTTATGACCGCCCGGGAAGGCGACCCCCGTCTTCCTTAGACAAAGGGTTGGCGGATATGTTGGCACGTTTGAAGGCGTCGAGTGTTCGATAAAATTAGTATGTGGCGCGAACGCAGACACGGTTTAGACCATCGAAGTTCATAAAGAGCAAGAATAGGAATGACTGTCGCTTGCACTAGCGCATATTTAGAAGGTTGACATACGCTAACCAGTGGCGTAGCCAGCAGCTTTTCCCGGTGTATGTGTGTGCGGGTGGAGGAAGTGGGAAAGCGGCGGTTCGGCGAGCGGGGCGGCCGGGCGAAGGCGCCTTTTGAATGGGGGGTCGCCTACGTTTAAGGCGTGAGGGGGTATGAGGTTTTCTGTTTTGGGGCCGTTGGCGTGTCGCGTCGGACGTTAAATTGAGGATCTGATCAAATATTTAAAATTTTCATAAGGTGTTTTTTTTTTTCCGCAGGCATTCATTGGCGGCACCGGCCAACCGGCGCGATTTATTCTCAACGTCGTTGATATTTCGAAAAGACAGGGTTAAACGCTGATTTTTAATATCAACGTTTTTTTGTTTTTGTTTTTTTAATTTAACGAGGTTTAATAAATAGTTTGGTCAAATGTCACGTTACCTTGAAATACCGAATATAAATGTCTGAGTTAATTATTCGTGCGCTTCGCACAACATTAATAGTAGTATATTACGGAATAAGGTCATGAAGTTGTTACAGGCAGCGAGGCTAGCAATTATATTGTCTTGGCATTTTCTTTGCGTGTGATCAGGCATTTCTAAAACTCTGATCATTCAGTAGGCGAGTTATAGATACAACTCAAGTTTGCATTATTTGAAGTTGATTGAATATATTTCTTTCGTCCTGCGGCAACGTTGCAGGGTGATTTCGTCGAGAGTACTGGATGCCTGCTACCTTGGACGCATCTCGTGACAGTTCTTAACACTGCTTACTGCAGGTAAGCGGATTCCGATATTTTATTTTGATTTTCTTGTTCCCATTTTTTGCACTGGAAATGGGGCTCTTGATTTTTATGTTGATTTTGTGTGTGTGCTGTTCGTTCATTTCCGAGAGAAAATTGAGGGTATAATTCGAGTAAATGAATTAGAGCAAGACACACAAGGCGCTTGACTGTGTCTTTTTCGGTGTTCTGTTTTTGTGTTTTCGTCCTTGTGTGCTGTTCTTATCATGTCTAAATAAGACATACATTCAATTTTAATCTGGCGAATTACTTTGGCAAGAATATTTACATATTTGCCGAAGTTCGACATTCGGCAGTTAGAAATTATTCATGCACTTCGCAAACATTGAAAGTAGTATATTACAGAATAAATTCATTAAGTTGTTGCCGGCAGAGAGACTAGCAATTATAGTGTTGTCTTGGCTTTTTCTTTTTTTTTTTTGCGTGTGATCAGGTTTTTTTAAAAGTAATAATTCAGTAGGCGAGTTAGATATGGCTCAAGTTTGCATTATTTGAAGTTGATTGAATATATTTCTTTCATCCTGCGGCAACGTTGCAGGGTGATTTCGTCGAGGGTACTGGATGCTTGCTACCTTGGACGCATCTCGTGTCAGTTCTTAACACTGTTTACTGCAGGTAAGCGTAGTGCGATATTTTATTTTGAATTTCTTGTTCCCATTTGTCCACTTGAAATGGGACTCTTGATCTTTATGTTTATTTTGTGTGTGTGCTGTTTGTTAATTTCCGACAAAAAATTGAGTGTATACTTCGAGTAAATAAATTAGAGTAAGACACACAAGGCAATTGAGTATGTCTTTTTCGGTGTTATTTTTTTGTGTTTTCGTGCTTGTGTGCTGTTCTTCTCATGTCTAAATAAAACATAAATTCAATTTTCAAATTTTAATCTGGCAAATTACTTCGGCAAAAAACTTTAAGTATTTGCCGAAGTTCAACATTCGGCAGTCAGAAATTAATCGTGCGCTTCGCAAACATTAATAGTAATATATTACTGAATAAGGTCGTTAATTTATTGCCGGCAGAGAGACTAGCAAGTATATTGTCTTGGCATATTTTTTTTGCGAGTCATCAGGCATTTTTAAAAGCTGACCATGCAATAGGCGAGTCAGATGGCTAAGTTTGCATTATTTGAAGTTGATTGAATATATTTCATTCCTACTGTGTCAACGTTGTAGGGTGATTTCGTCGAGGGTACTGGATGCCTGCTACCTTGGACGCAACTGCAGGTAAGCGTAGTCAGATATATAATTTTGATGTTCTTGTTCGCATTTGGGCACTTGAAATGAGGTTCTTGATTTTTATCTTTTCTTTGTGTGTGTGGTGTTCGTTCATTTTCCAGAGAAAGTTGAGGGTATACTTCGAGTAAATAAATTAGAGTAAGACACACAAGGCGCTTGAGTGTGTTTTTCGGTGTGTTCTTTTTCTGTGTTTTCGTCCTTGTGTGATGTTCTTCTCATGTCTAAATAAAACATAAATTCAATTTTCATCTGGCAGAGCACTTCGGCAAAAATATTTGCATATTTGCCTAAGTTCGGCAGTTAGGGTTGGCGGTCATAGGGATCTGCTGTGGTGCTGAGTAGCTAATGTGGTGTAGCGCTCTGTGGTGTATGTTCTTCCTCTGTCCTTGTCTTAAAGCGCAATCATGTTTTTTCACGTACAATACCAACTCGCCCAACAATCAGCACTTGTATATACTAACCTGCTACACTAGTTGTACCCTTTTGACTAAGATCTGTTAGTCACCTAAGTAAATCGGGGTGACAAATTTAAACATGACCGGCGAATACAAAGTGCTTACTAATCTACGATTACCACCCGCCATGTGATAATTTTAGTCAGTGGTAGTTAGTCAACAGTTAAACTGGTCACGTCTGGTAAGTATGGTCGATTCTTCATAATGCTGGAATCATTGGCCCATCAAATGCTCCAAATGCGTCTTAGAAAAATCTAATATTTCTTCACAGTTTCTTCAAATTTGGGATGATATGTTTCAAATTCATATCACATGATTTCCACACTTTTTCGGTTCCAGGCAGGCAGTGCACTCTACCCAGAGGCTGTCAACTCAAGCCTAATTAATCCTGAGGCGCCCAGCTATGTGGCAGTGGAGGGAGACCTCGAAGCCGCGTCGCCTTCTGAGGCAGTCCTGGTTGCATTCTGCCTCTAGATCAACTTTAGCGACGACTAGAGCCCCTAAAGTGTTGTTCCAGATGTCTTTATTGTGCTTAGTGGTTTCATCTTAGAACTTTTATAAGATGTCTAGTCATTCCATTGATTTTTATGCCATTTTGTTTGTGACAGCCACAATAAAACATTGTCATGTACTTTCAGAACTAGGCCGTCTTCATCTATTATAAGGCCCACCTTTGAAGCACGTACTATCACACCCACAAAGGGCCATAGTACCTTTCTTTAGGGGGTAAAAGTGATTCCATCAAGTGTGCATTTAACCTGTAATAAGGTGGTGAACTGGGCCAGTTGGTTGCTGTTATACATGATGGGGAAAACAGCTCGGAAAGCGTGGACTACGAAGAACAAACACGACAGCACAGCACTTTTCTATCGTGTTTGTTCTTCGTAGTCCGCGATTTCTGAGCTGTTTTCCTCATAGTGTGTATTGAACCCCAAAGTGGATCATAGTTAGTTCCCTCCAAAAGGAGGTAAAAGCAGCGCCCTCAATTACGTCGTCTTACCTCTCAAAAGGATTGAAATTCCCTCCTAAAGGAGGTAAAGGCTGACCCTGAAAGGAAGCACTTTTAACACCAAAAGGAACTAAGGTTATCTACAAAAGGAGGCAATGTTGCACCCTAACCTAGGGGGTAAGTTTGCATCCTCGTTGCAGGGGGTAACGATACCTCCAAAAGGGATTGCCCTGTGTGCTAGTCGGTTACCCCCTTAAAGGGATACTACAACGAAATTTCGGCGCTTATTTTTTGGTCTATATGTGTTCAAAGGAGCAGTGTCACATCGAACATACCAATATCTTGTTAAAAAATTCTCGAAAAAGAATTTTAAAACGAATTAAACGATTAGCAAAGAGCACCTGGTGGATGTCGCTAAAGCCTCGTTTGAAATGCCCATCTAGGAACCTTGACAGCTAGTGACGGAGGTTGTCTCGCCTCCGGCCACGACGAGAGAAGAGAGGACGGAGGAACTCCCCTCTTCCCGAGAATGCCTTTTGTGTGTCGCAGAAGTCGCTATTGTCCCCCTACAAGATTATAGAAGATTAACTCGTCACTCAAAATTCGTACAAAAGCAGCCGCTTCGGTGGCTGGAACGACTAGGCCATCCTCTCGACATCAGCCTTGCCGTAGCTTTGCTCGTCCCGAGACCAATCGTTGCCCGAGACGACCTACGTCACACTCCGCTGGGCCTTTTCCGAGCGCTTGCCAGAGTTTGCCGTTTATAACGAAAAATACAGCCACCAGGCTCAAAATACAAACGTGCGATTGTCATTTACGGATATTGTGGATCATATTCAACCTATTTTTAAACACGACGGGAATATTTCAAATTTCGTTGAAGTATCCCTTTAAGGAGGGTACTACAGTACCCTTTTTTAAGAGTGTGAAGCTTCTGCGCATGAGCAGTGCCGTCGACAGCGCCACCACAGCTGCGTGACGTCAGGGCCGCGTGTTTCTGACGTGCTCGGTGAAACCGGCGGGACGCAGCCGATTTCTACCAGGGCTCGTTTTCGCGTAATCGGGAGGCGTCGGAGTATAGTCGCTATCAACACGCGCTAGATGCAAGCCGCCATTGCTGACCTTCTTTTGTCTTACCGAGATGCCGAGCCGCTGAAACGGGCGTCTATGAGCCTCCACAAATGCCATTGCTGCAGGCGAGGACAAAGTATAACCTAATATGCCAGCGAACTTTTCTACCGTGGTGATCATGACGTGGAGTAAACGGAATAAAAGGAAACAGAAGCTGAAGGTCACTTATGGCGGCGCCCATGCACAACCGCTTAAAAGCCTCTATTACATCGCTTTAAAAGTACGCTCTACTTCGATTCACCTTCAGTCCAGACGCCGCCGACGCTACGAGCTGATAGCACCAATCAGACAGCGTCGAAAGCGTACCGTCATGATGTTCGTCACGTTTCGGTACGTGATATATCATTGCTGAACCAATCATGAACTGAAATGGTCTAGTGACTCGCACTTTTGACGCTGCTTAGTTGATCATTTTACCTCGTAGCGTCGTCCTTACTTAAGGTACATTTATACTCCAACGTAACGTCGTCGGGCGCCGCGTAGCGCAGCGCGCGCAGGTACTTATTGGTTGCAGATATCGAGTTCCTGGTTGCCGGCCAATAAAAGGCGCGCGTTCTGCACTACGCTGCGTTCACTGCGCTCGATGTCGGAGTATAAACAGCCTTTTAAGCTGAAACTAAAGTCTGGTTCAGAGAGTTGCGTTTCACTGCGTTTCACTGCGTTGCGGCTGCAAGAAACCAGGACATCCCTGCTGCTTATATCGCGTGCCAAGATGATTCCTTGAATTGGATTCCACGCTTTATACGAAGCACATATGTGCCGGTGACTCGCTTTCGGTTCTCGACGCAACGCAGTCAAACGCACTCAAGCGCAAATGTCTGAACCGGCCTTAAGTATGCACAACTTTAATAGAAACTTGTAGTAGATCACACCTTGCGGATTGCATGCCTAGCGGGCGCGTGCTCAATTCAAGCTTCGAAATAACGGAACGAGCTCACGCTATAATCCGTTTCACCTTATGTTGTACCGCAGCGAAGGTTAGAAGCGCGAGCTCATAGAATTGGCAGCTGCCCCTAATGCACGAGAGCTTGCGCCGCCAAGATGTGCCCTAGAGCAAGAAGCCCGCGCTTGTAGCCTTTCCTGCGGTACACCATAAAGTGAAACAGAGTATAGGAAGTATTCACTGGCGGCCATAGCTGTGTGCACGACTGCTGAGCACGTGCTGATGCCGAGCTTCCACAGTTCTTTTGTAACGTGCATTTCGCACCCTCAAGATTGCCGGTCTTAGCGGCCTATTATTGTGGGCTCGTTCAGAGCATGCGCTCTAGACATCACCCACAAATATGGCGCCCAGTGAATACTCCTTATAGTAACGCGAAGCTCTGACGTATGGTGTACTAAAAGTCACTAATAGAGTGTAAGCACTCTGCGGAATCCCGGCGGCGGAGAGGCACGTGCGGCAGACCAAGTCAAAGAATCCCCACTAAATGTATTAAGCTGGAACTGCGGAAGCCTTTTGATGCGTCCTGCCATCTTTCTTTGATCATTTTATCTCCTGTCTTCTTTCGAAATTGTCGATATTCTGCCAGCATATTTTCTTGTTTTTGCGCCAAGGTCTACGATGGTCTAAACAGTAAAAAACGCAACCATAATTTTATTCGGCGTCAATATAATAATTGGATTGCTTGATTTTTCAATTAATTCAATTTATTTGACTCCGGTTAACGTCTAGGGATCCGAGCGCGAAGATTGCATTTTAATGTCGTTATCACGCTGCGCTCAACCACCGCCTTCCCAAGCTATAATCAACACCACCACCACCATCATGATTATTATTATCACCACCAGCATCATCATTACCGCTACAATTATCATAATTATCGTCATCGTTATTTCTTTATGTCTGTGCCCATGAATAATTATCGTTTGTGATATGATGGGCTCCGGTAGGTCTTTATAAGATAAAGAATCCTGGCTTAAGGCCGTTACGCTTTAGAAATGCTCAATAGTGTTTTCTTCTGCTTAGCTAGAGCTACATCAATGCCTCTTCGTCGTAACTAAAAACAACGCAAAAAAAAAAAAAATTCTACGACCATATTGCATACCCGGAATCGCACTAAGTTTAATTCAGTTCAACTAATTTGTTTTATTTAGTTAAAAAATGTGCGCCGCCGATTGCTTTATGGAACGCTTTATGTTCTTTGTTTTATGAAATGAACAAAGCCTACACACATAGGAAGCTCTCATTTGACAGTAACACACTGTTAATGACAACAGTTATACATTGTAAAAAAAAATAGTCCTCCATTTGCTCCTCCCTCTCAAATACGTGATGCAGCACGAAGCAAGCCTCACAAGTAAAAAAACAAAAACATGAACAATAGACGTCTTCCGAAAGTCACGTACCGATTATTAGAAGGTCGGAACCACCGTACAATGACGGAACAACTGACATCGTGGAACGTGCAAGTCATTCCATAGGATAGCGAACGTCGGAGTGCGGCCAACGCTACGAGCCGGCGAGAAAATCAAACAGGGCAGTAAAGCGCGAGACACAAGGACGGCAGTATCCTCCGATCCGACGTCCGATCCGGCAGTCTGAACGCCGCTCCGAATTGCCGCACGCGACAGCTTCAGACACACGCTTCCGACCTTGCATGCGACACGACGATCTGCTCGGCTCCGCCCAGGAGATCCAAGCACTCCAGCGGAGGTCCGCGTTCATAGATCTCTGGTCCCAGGTTGACGGTTGAGCTCGCACGAGCGAAATCACGAGCTCGTTCTCGCTGGCGCGTGCATTCTTTGCTGGGGCCACCATTCTCTAATAGACCCTTTCCGAAATTCAGTCTGGCCACTTTGATCACTATCATCATCTGTGGAACGGCATCTGTGCCATACCAATGGCGGCCTTCTAGTGACTGATAAAGGAAGACGTTGAAGATTCTGCTAAGCGGATGATGCGAGGCCTGTACATTCGGGGGGTCAGTACGACGCGACGTAGGAATGGTACACAAGAGCTACGTAAGCGTTCATTTCTAATAAATCAGATTCAGTCAATCTGTGGACGGCACACAATCGGCTTTAAAGCGCCTTGGTGTATAGAAGTTTCTCGAGGCATCTGAGTGGGTTGGAGCTTTTTTCTGAATGCAGGTTCTCGGTCACCATCGAACTGAAAGTGATCGAAAAAGAACTCACACTGAACAATTCCTCGCGTGCCGTTGACTTGCGAAAGTGACGGTGCCGATACAAGTTCATTTCCGCCATTGATATGGCAAAACCTAAACTGCTTTACGAACCACCAGATGGCACTGAATTTCGGAAAGGGTCTATGGGTCAGCGGGATTCACGCGTGCGGCTTACCGTCGCCCGTCCCGTTTTCGTGTTCGTCCCGCCATACCCAGTACGTCATCATGACGTTCGCGCTAGCTGTGCTATCATTGGCTGAGCGCTTCCGACAGTCCGTCTGCCGTGCGAAGCTGCCTGGCACGTCGGGCGCACGCCGGATCGCCAATCCGTCGTCTGAAGCGACCAAACTTTTCGGACTGCCGAATCGGATGTCGGATCGGAATGATTTTTTGCGCATGTGTCTCGCGCTTAAGTGCAACGTCACTAAGATAATCACCTTTTTTAATGCGGCAGCATCAACTATCCCATGGCGCGGAGCCGGCGGTGTCTGCAACCGCGAAAGAAATGCCCATTCTCCTATGGGCGGAGCGCGTTTCACCTTATGTGCGAGCGAAGCCAAAACTGGAAGCGCGAGCACGGAAGCTCCGCGCGTTCAGGCTTTGCTCGAGCGCGCGAGCTGGGGAGAAATGCAAAAAGCGCTGGTCTCGCACTTCTAGCTTTGGCCATTGGCGGCCGCTTCGCGAGAGCGCGCGCTGGGCCGCCGCTCTTGTGGCAGGCGTTGCCGCAGGGGGGTGGGGGACTGCGGCCGCTTCTGCTTTTCTCGACGCCGAGGAACATGGCGGCGCCTGAGGCATCTATATCATCGGCGGACGTAACCTCGGCAGTAGCGAAACGTGGCCGTCCACGTCAGTACACAGCATACAAACTAAGGGTGCGGAAGAACGACACTCATGCTTTCGCATTCACAACTCATAAGAACTGAAGTACTTACGTGTCCTCGGAATTTTGTTCTCCATGGAATTGTTTTTGACTTCTAATGCAAACAAACGCGTAAGGTGTGCCATGGCGTTGGCTGTTTTAGTTCGCCTTTGTGCAGAGATTCAACATTTGTCAACAGAGGGCAGTCTTTCGAAAGGGGTTCTCTACGTTGCATAACGCGATTGCCACTTCTTCCAGGCACTGCATACTAAGCCACAGTAGCTTGAAAACGAAGCTCGGCTGAACTCGATCGCAGAAGTGTGGTTGCTGCGTTAGCTCCCTTTTCCTCTTGATTCTTGCATCCCTTTGTGCTCCTCTTATTTTTTTTGTCTTAACTCTCCCCACAATCGTACACGTGTGACCGGGATTGAGAGCAAGACAGAATAGGAGAGAGGAGGATAGCATTTTTCAGCTACCCTTTCTTCCCTCTCCACTCAGATGCTTGCAACGCGCGCGCGGCGGTCAGAAAACAGACGTCTACAGGTCGTCTTACCTGGAAACACGTAACATTCAAACAGACAAACTTAAAGCGCAAAGTCATGGTACACCCCTTGCGTGCGTTTGATTGAATGAACCGGCGGATGAGCGCTCACAAAAAAACGGGCAACGTCGCGACGTTGCCCTGGCCGCGATGCTTGGTTGGCCCCTCGGATTCGAAGCCTCCCGCTGGGCTCTTAACGACGCCGCAACAAAATATTGTCTAAAGCAAAGGAACGCAGAAAACAAAATGTAGCGTGAAGATGTTTGCGCGTCGCGAGTGCACAGTGCGATCGTCTCTTACTGCGTGTTAGAACTCGTGTTACCTTATGTTATAGCACACTCTAAGGCTAGACGATACGCAAACGCATACACAAAAGGGTATATCACCTTACACCCTTTGGTCCCCTATAATACACTCCAAAACTTCAGTTCGACGTACAGCGCCCTATAGCCGAACAGGCGGCCCCAAGTTTTACGAGGGGCTTGATAACGGTGCGATATAACTTTTTAAATAGCTAAACTACGTATCAAGGACCACATAAAGAAAACACCGAGTTTTTGCGGTTGGGCCAAGAAAACCCCGATTATTTTTTTTTGTAGTTAGTAACACATACATTAGCTATTTTAATAAGTTGTACCACACGGCTATCAATCCCCTCGTAAACTTTGGGACCGTCTGTTCGAAGGCGCTGTACGCCGAATTGAAGTTTTGGGGTGTATTCTATGGAACAAAGGGTGTAAGAATACACCCTTTTTTTGAGAGAGTACACGCAGTTAGACTAAAAGTGCAAGGTCATGGCGCTTCTCTGGGCCTGATTGCTTCAGCCGGCGATAACTCCCATACGGAAAGTCAAAAAACGCCATGGCACACGTAGTAGAGCGCGTTGGATAAACTATAGTTCACACAGAAAGAATAAAAACACTTAAATGGACGAGGGACAGACACTCACAGTTCTCTCAACGAGCGACGACACATTTATATGATGCCCATCCCACTAGGAGAACCATTTTGCTCACAAAGGAATTGAAGGAAGACGAAAATACTAGAAAAGGATAGGGATCGTATTAATGTGTCGTTTATATGATGGGCGTCATATAAATGCGTCGTTGCTTCTTAAAAGAACTGTGAGTGCCTGTTCCTTGTCTATTTCAGTTTTATTCTTTCTGAATGAAACGCCATGAACAAAATGTTTTTTTTTCCGCATTGCCTGATTGGCATCAAAGGCTCGTATAATGTCAATTCGCTCTGACTTAAGGTAAAGCAAAGTATAAACGTATACGGATAGAAACTAAGAGAGAGAGAGAGAGAGAGAGAGAAAGAGAAAGTGGAGAATACGAGAAAGCGCAGGGAGGCGAGAGTGCCGAGCTATGAATAGAATGATTACTGGAAGGCTAGAAAAAAAGCTAGATGTGTTTGCTCTCTACTCAGTGTTTTGAACACGTTCGAAGACGAACGCCAAACGTCGGACGCCGGACGCTAGTCCAAAATTTGAGCGGGACCAAAGACTAGTCGCAAAACAAAAACCAAACCCCGAGACTAAAAACTCGATGTCACGACGTTTATCCCCCGCTCCCCCAGCGCTTGATTCAATTAATTACCGGTAACACACATACATAGAAAAAAAATAGTCGAATCTAGCACTTTCACAGAAGCTCGATTGGCCCGATTTGCTCGTAGCGTTGGAAGACCTCGGACTCAACAACGAAACGGGGTCTGGAATGTGCTGGCGAACGCTTATTGCATTAACTAATGAACTGACAGAACCAGCATACACGCAGCGCCCCCATGCACTGATGGCACTTCTCTCCGCTGAGTGGGTAGGTTTGCTGGTTGGTTGAGTGGCCCAATAGGCGTTCGTACCTGGTGCTACGTTGCTCAAATGGGTCTGCGTGCGAGTGCCCACGCTGTTGGGCAGAAAACGCACCGTTGATTCTTCTCATCGCGTCTGCTGGAAGAGCGTCTTTGAACGTGTCTGTGTTACGACTCAGCATTACGTGCTTTCATTTCCGCGGCGTCAATTTCATAATAAAGAGAGAGAGAGAAAAAACAAAGTGTGTTTATCGACGCGTTTTCTAATGGGCAGACAAAAAGTATCGTCTTTTTATCTCTTTATTTGTGTGAATGCCATCTCTTATGTTGGATCAATATCCGTCGGATGAGGGTTCATTCATTGTTTCCTATAGACCTTTCCAGCGGCAGTCTCGAACGAAGCGGCCGGGCGGAAAATGCTGAGTCAGTGAGCTGTGGACGCATGCGCAGCATCCGATATACCCCACAGCAGACCAACAGCGCATGGTCAGAAGGCGTTCCACAGCCCAGCAGACAAAGATGGCAGTGCGCAGGAGGCAATTTTTGCAAAGGTCTATATAGCGGAGGGTGAGGAATTTCTCTGTATAATAAAAGGCAATGTGACTTGGAAGTGAGAGTTAGAGCACTGGAATTGCAAAATTAATTGGTGGAAAATTTATTCGGGACATATTATTTCCGCCTCATTTACATTTTTTTTATATTTTTATTTCTATTATTTAGCTTTGCAGATAGTATGTCAAATACGCTTTGTTAAAAAGATTTTCTTTAAACGTCACCTCAAGATCAGGCCACAGAAGGACAAGTTGTCGAACAACCTGTCCAGGGGAATATTGGTCCAGCCACTAAAAAGCTGATTTTGTTCAGTCGGGTAACAAACATCGTTGTTTGTAGCAAAAAACAAAGGGCTAAATTTTGGAAGAAGCAAAAAAAGATGGTTCGGAATTCAGTGTCCAAATCGCAACAGTTATTAGAACCCCCTTCCCCCCTCCAAACCACCCCCTTCTCCCACTCCTCGCCCCATCCCCCTAAACATTATTCGGCACTGTTTGACTTTCATTTGACTCCTTTTTTGCTGAGACATTACAAAAGAAAGCACATCGCAATTCAAAAAGGAAACAAAATTTTTATCATATCAAACTCGCCAGATATTGACGCAGAAGGATTTGTTCGTTCGGTCGGCTTTTCTCTAACCATATCGGGGAGTAGTCAAGAGACTAAATACACCGCGCACACGCAGAACGTTTTCCTCGAAAGCAGCTTGCCAAGTTGCTTCGATCACTTCAAATTCGATTAATTGAGGCGAGATTTCGACCGAATCAGCGGCAAGCAAAGCTCGCCAGTTTTTTCACAGGTTCCAGCTTCCGTTTGTCTAAGTGCTCTACTTTTAGATGTCGATGATGTTCACAGTTTTGTATGTTGATATTCTTGTTCTAGGTTTCCTCGCGGAAGCAAACGATATATTATATATATATATATATATATATATATATATATATATATATATATATATATATATATATATATATATATATATATATATATATATACAGTCATGTCTCGTTAATATAGACCCCGTTAATATGGATACCCCGCTATATGGACACCACTTTCGGGGACAAAATACAAGCATTTTTGTCTCGTTATTATGGACTAATCACATTATGGACGATTTTTTACGGGAACGGAGTTGTCCATATTAACGAGACATCACTGTATATATATATATATATATATATATATATATATATATATATATATATATATATATATATACATATATATATATTATGAGGAAATTGAGAAGAAAGTTAAAAAATTGTGGCGCAAAGCGAAACGTGCAGAAAACACTATAGTTGTTTTTTATTAATTCATTTTCATTTTTCACATCTGCAAATTTGCTAGTCTTCCTGAAACTAGAAGAAAACAAACAAATACCAGCCCCCGACTAGAGCATGAAGTGGTTCAATTCTTTCCTTGTTCCTTCCACTTTTGTTCCACTATCTAATATTTTGTCTCTGTTTCGTCTTCGTTGTTCCCCAGATGCTCTTTTCGCTGCTAATCGACCGAGCTTCTTCACAAAAGACCGACTTTCAAAAAGCGCCTTCAAAGGGTTTCCCATTTCGGAAGAATGGCGCATTTTTTTCCGGGCGTTGTACGCTTCTTGGAAGCAACGGCCAAGGCCGCCCCAAGCTGGCAGCCAGAATGACACTTCTGGTACCCAGAAAAAGAGATGCCGGAAGTGAATCGCGGTATCTTTTTTTCTAGGTTCTCGCCCGTTAATAATATCCTGAACCAGCATCGACAATAGAAACAATAATATTCCTAATTTATATTGATTGCAATATTGTTTCCCGGTGCGTGGCATCAGCCTATTGAGAACAGAAATAGGGGAAGGGACAACAAGTAGAATAAACTATGCATAAAATAAAATTTCCATCCCCATACATTCCGTCAAGTGCAAATAAACAACCCGGAGAAGTGATGCGCAGTTCCTACCCTACTGTCAAGTCCACGATTCTATGGAGCGGAGGGAGGAGAAGGGGGGGGGAGGTGGGAAGAGGATAAGGCAGAGGCCAGAGTTAGCGCACTGCTTACCCCTCCTTTCTACTCCACGTGGTGCAACTCCATTGGTCGCGCGGGCCATGACATTAAACCAACAGCTGCACTTTGTTGCTTAAACTTTCTCCCGCCAATACCAACACGAGCATGTCAGGTCTTGCAGTCCTTCTATTTAAAATTTTCGCTTTAACAAAATAAAACAAAACAACGAAATAAAGGGGAATAACGGAAGTAATATAGGCCAGACGTTATCAATGACATTTGGTAAAGAGACATACAGGGCTCGATGACCTTTCGTCTAATTAAAAATGTTTAATAGTCCGTTTTTTTTTTCTTTACAGTATATTCCGGACTATAGTCCCCACCCGGTGTATAGTCCGCAGGGGCAAATTTGGGGTCGAAAATAAAAGTTGTTTCTTAGATAGTCCGCACCCGGTGCAAAGTCCGCACCCAGTGCATAGTCCGCACCTGGTGCTTAGTCGGCACGAAAATCTTCTCAGACGCGGCACACTTTGAAATATGTCTATTTTCTTAGCTCACAAACAAGCTTGTAATACACATAAATCATCATTACCATACTCGTTTATTCACAAAATCATCTCGTCTCGTCATAATCAACGATATTGAAAAACAAACTTCTTGTATAGTCCGCACGCGTAGATAGTCCGCACAGCCTAAAATTTCAACTTTTAAACATGTATAGTCCGCGGACTATAGTCCGGAAAATACGGTACTTTGCTTTGAATCTTTTGAGGTACAGATACAGTCCTCCCTACGTTTAGTTGCGGTGTAGAAGCGTGTTTCGTTAGGCATTTTCGGGACAATATTACTCACCCGATATTTCGTTTTTTGCAGTAAAAGTGTAGAGCTAATAAAAGCCTGTTTCTTAGTCCGCACCCGGGTGGCAGAAGGCAGATAGGTGACTGAATTGCGCCCATTGGACACGCAGCAAGTGTGTAGAAGTTTCGTTGGAGTTCATATTTTTTAGTTTGTCTATATAGGCACAAGTGTCAAAAGACGCGCTCCCCCCCCCCCCCCCCCCCCCCACCAAAAAAAAAAAAAAAGCTTTTGTTGCGTAATTGCAAAGGGAAAAAAAGCGAATTATTGGGCGATCTTCAGCCGCGTGTGGCGGTTACGGGAACTACAGTGGCACGTCACTGAGGGACACGCGGCTGTCAAGAAAACCTGCTCCCGTCCGCTGCTGCACTCTCCATTAGCCCCGTGGCAAACCGTCTTTTTGGTCGATCGATCGCCGCGACTTTGGGCGATATTAATGTTTAAAAAGTCAACAACAGACCCTCGCAGAAATTGCTCTTAGCAACAATGAGCCGCTGCCTTGACGGCGCTCGAAAATGCGGCTTGCCATTATGATCGGGCAAGGCGCAGCCATTATGTCTTATGCGACCGCGGCGCTGGTGCATTCAAAATTGGTACACTAGGGATAAAGTAACTGACAGCTACGACACTCGCAAGACGAGCGACCAAAACCGAAGGCGCAGTTCAAATTTATTACTGAAAGTTACGTTGATGCACCTTCGCACGACACGGCGACTTTGATTTCGCTGCTTCGTTCTTACATCGGCGATTGAGTAGGTTGTCGCATTTTTGTTGGCGACGCTATCCACATCGGCTATGAAGTCGCTTGTTGAGTTTTCGTTAGCGATGCGGTTTACATCGACGATTGAGTTGCTTGTCATGCCATCGCTGCCGAAGTTGTCCACGATCGCTTCCATTATCGCGTCTTTGGCAACAGCAGTATAGAGAACGTTTGCTTCGGACAGAAGTGGCAGTCTTCGGCACGACGTTAACTCCATTTAGGCCTTTCGGCAAAGTTGAAAGCAAATACTGCTAACTTTATTGTCGCGACCTCGATATTTTGCAAATTTTACGAAGTGTGTGTTTCGGGAATATTTGCCGGGCATACTATTTCGCGATTTAGAGGAATACGCTTAGTGTTCCTTACCATAGGGTAATTCATTTACGTGATCTATTTTTGTCCGATATTTATTGAATCCCGGAATTCGCGAAAAATAGTTCCACGCGAAAATTAAGTCTTTTACAATTGTACTTGGAACAACTTGTTGCACCAAGAGGCGGTGGATACCAGCAACGTTCGAGAGATAGCCAGCTTGACTTAATTGCCTCTGCCTATAGCGTCGTATATTGCGAGTTATTATTTTACCCCCCTGACTATTTTTAACGATTTATCAGTTGCTTCGAACAACGGATCACTCGGCAAGGAAAGCAATGAGACACCTCAAAGAAGACAGTACCAGAATTTTAGAATAGCTTATATGCCACGCCCGCATAAAGTATCCTCGTGGAGAGCTATGTGCGTGTGCTTGTAGCTATGTTAGCTCATGTTACTGCGCGGGCTCTCAGCATATCCTGATTTAATTCATTTTGAGCGTAGAGAGCGCGCACTTACCATATTGTGTTCTATATTGATGCACATTTTGTTCACAGCTGTAGCTTTGCTGAAAAATAGGAAATCTCATACCGTTTGGGAGGCTATCCTCTACGCCGTAGTGCCGCACAGCAATAAAAACGCATCTGGAAAGGTGCTATTCGGGCAATACAGAGTACTGGCCTATGCGACCGTATGCCATATAATGTAGGCCGCAGCCCCGCCGCCCGCCGAAGCGTCACATGTGACCACCCCCAGCGTGTGTGCATTGTTTGGCATCAGCGCCGTTCGATAGCGCGGCTTTGATAAATGGGTCAATTGAAGAGGGACAGGCTGCGGTCTCTGAAGAGAGAACCCAACAGGGAAACCAGGTGGTCCCCCAGATACGTCACTGGAAAGACGGCGTGAGATTTGAGGGGCACTTTGAGCTTGGATTTGTTTTAGTTTTTTAGGCGAAAGCCTTAGATGCCTCATCGTTCAGTCGACTTTCAGGGGACACGTCGCCGACACGGAAGGTACCAAAACGAAAGATACCAATGCAACGGCGCCAAAAGTGCGTAGTCAGAGAGCGCGCTGTCTTCGGAGGTTCGCTATCACGTATACGTTCCCACACAGGCAAGTTAGAGGGAATAAAATTAAGAAGTATGACAAAGCGAATTAAGAGGAATCAAACTGAATTAAGTAAATCATGTTTCTGTCTTCAATGCAATTGGCTCTTGGGCTTCCGCCTTCAGGTCGTCTTAGGGAAAACATAAGTGAACCTGTGAATTGTTTTGTTAATACCGTGGTTTTCGCTTTTTTGTTGTATATGTGGCACATATAAATTAACGGAGTTAATTGGCTGACGTTTAAACATCATTGCCCCGCCCCTTTTAGTCGGATTACAGCTTTGCACAGAGCAGCAAGAAAACAGCAGCGCCTAGAGGAAATACTTTCAAGAGCGTATCTTACTGTTCAGAATGTAGTCATCACCCGGTGTGCTATAGTTCCAACGTAAAACATTTTCATACGCAGAGTACCTTGTCGAAGGTCTGCTTGATTAGCTCACAGCGAAGCTTGTATAATATATAAAAAAGTATTATGAACGTATTCTCTTACTCCAAAAAAATTCGTCGCTTATCATGATATAAAAAATTAACAAAAGAACATTTCGCGTAAAATGTTTATCTTTTAAGGATGAACTATCACAATAAAAACAAGTGTGGACGCCGCTCCGCGTGGCTCGCGGTACTTTAAGTGTTTCTCACAAATTATTCGTGGAAATAAAGTTACTTTTTGTACTGCACATATCGCTTCCTCCGATCCAGTTAACAAATCTGCGCTTCCGGACAACATGACATTGCCGAGTTAGTCGCCCCTTTCCACTCCTGAATAATCTAAGTCGAATATTTGAGATACAGAGTGTAGTAGATCAGGAGCCTAGCGTAGCCTTGCCAACTCTCTCTCTCTCTCTCTCTTTCTCGTTGTATTGCACCAACCAGCTGTCACGCCGACGCCGCGACGTTCGCTGCTGTTTTTTGGACGCTCATTTGCTTTTTTTTTGTTTTCGGTACAAGTTCGCCTATGAAGCCTTTATTTTTGTTTACGCTCGTCGAGCCTCTTCCAACCGCGATGTTTTTGGTGGAGGTGTGAAGTAACTTTCCAAGCCCTTTCCTCTTACGTCCCCGAGGAGACGTGGACCAAGTCCGATCACAAGCCCGGCAGAACAATCGCAGGAAACGCGAGTCCCCCAAGGAGATGTAACCCCGAATGTAGACTTCGCGGAGCCGGAAACCCGAGGCAGTTGCCCCAACCATTTGCATTTACATTTTCTAAGAGCTAAAATTAATAAAAAAAAATCTCTCTACCTGGACCACCAAATTGCATAATTACATGTTTAAACAAATTAAAAAATAAATAAATAGGATATAATATAACCAAAAAGTACATTTTTATATAAAAGCCAATCAACGAAGAATAACAGGGAGGCAGCGAAACTACTAGATCGCGTACGGGCTTTTGTTTTGATAACGGGTTTTTATCGAGTAGAAAATAGGGTGAAAATTAAGTAGTTTAAAATATTATGCACTTGGTTTTATGCATCTTGTCTTGTGTCTTGGTTGTGTCTTGAAAACAAGGGCGAACCGCTGAAATTTGTCCACTTGTCGGAAAGGCAGAATCGGAAAAAGTAGACGATGAGCAGCCCACATCAATTAACCTCAGCTTCTCCTCCCTTCCTCTACCTGCTTGTCGAACCTCTTTCGCCGGCGCCCTTCCACGGCGACGTCTTACGAGTACATCGACGACTGGACGCAGCAGTGCGAGCGAGTTGCCCATCACAATGGGTAGACGCCGGAGCAATGCCTGCAGAACGTCTACTTCTCTTTCGAAAGAACGCATGTACCTGCTATGAAAAAAAAAAAAAAAAAATGGGGCGGTGATCACCACCTGGGAAGCAAGCAAGGATAAGATCCGCCGAGCGTTTGGTACCCGGCAGCGACAAAACGCGCTGAGGGGCGACTCCAGGCAAAGGTTCAAGATCCCAAGGAGAGCTTTGTCAGCTTCTTCGAGGACGTGCTTAGACGCGGTAGCTGAGCGAATCCCAAAGCTCCTGAAGCGAAAACACTGAGTATTCTCATACGAGACGTCAAAGGAAACATGTTTGATTGTTTTATACGCAGTCAACCTGCGCCGTCGAAGAATTCGTGACGGAGATCCCGAACATCAATCGTCACCCCAGACGCGAGCCTCGCACTACCAGCGACTACCTCGCGTAGCTACATCCTCGTTGTCAAGCTGCTACCTTGACTCCAGTACATTGAACATTCGGGAGATAATCCGAGACGTCGTCCGTAAGGAGCTTCGGAAGCTGCCCCCTGCTGCTGAGCGCCCGGCCTCGCTTTCAGTCGCCGAGACCATACGCAACGAGGTCCAGCAGGCCTTGCAGCCGGAAGCTCCCGTCAACGTGGCGGCCCCGAAGGAGCCGACATTGACCTACGCCGCCATGACCCGATGACCACCACCAGTTGCCCGTTAGAACCCGGCGCCTGCTGGACGCTACCCGCCTGTACCCTAGTCACCTGACGCCAGGAGGGACGACCGATGTATGTCCGCCAAGAACAGTCGGCACCACGGAAGAAGGACGCCTGGAGAACGGATGATCGACGTCAGCTATGCTACCACTGCAGTGAAGCCGACCATTTATCGCCGATGTTGTGACCGGTAACTTAGACTACGCGGATTCCACCCGAACGACCCGCACTCGCGGTACGGTTAGCGCCCACGAGAAACCATTGAGTTTCTTCGCCGTCCACCGTCTTCGGCGCTCGCTTTGTCGCGAGGAGCTCGCTTTCACCGCCACGCCCTGCATCGCCTCTTCGTAGGTCCTGTAGGAAAAAAATATATCCCCTGCCTCGCCGGGAAAACTAAGTGCGGCAATACCAGGAGATGGTATTGGCGATAATGAACGATGCAAAATATCCTCCCCGAACTTTGGAGGGCTCCCACTCAACCATCGAGACGCATCGAAACGAGGCCTCCGTGAAGCTTTCAAATAATCTCAACGTGGTGAAGGAGAGACTCTTCGCGCTCATCGATAAAGGCACAGAATGTTCCGTTCTCAAAAGAAACATCTCTCGCCGTTTTCGAAAAGTGATGACGCCCTGGAAGGGTCAACAAATTCGAACTGCCGGAGAACACCTCATCACGCCAGTAGGTTGCTGTACGACTCGCGTTAAGGTCCATGGTGAGACGTGCCCAGTTAACATTGTTCTCTTTAATGATTGTGCAAGGAATATCATTGTCAGAATGAACTTTCTGTCAAAATACGGCGGTGTCATCAGCATGGGAGCAAAGAAGTTGACGCTGTGAAAACCTGTCTTGACTCAGGAGGAAGTTAGAACAACGCCCTCAGCTGTCCGAATCATCACCGACCGCGTAAACCTGCCGACGTCCTTCTATACGATGCACTTTTAAAGGGGGGAGTAATGCCGCGTGCATGACTGAGAAGGAATGCTTCTCCGTAGTTCTAGGAAATTCGAGCTTACTCTTATCTTGAGTGTAAAAGATAAGGAGGCCAACATGACCTTGCCAAGTCAGTGTCGCACTAGCTTGATACCGAATATAGTAGATAAGCAGCCGAGAGCGGCCTTGCCGGCTCATTCTCTCTCGCAGTCTTAACTCCAGCCAACTGTCACGCCGACGCTGCGACGTTCGCGGCTGTTGTTTTGACTTTCATTCTTTTTTCTTTTTTTTTTTCTGACACAACTTCACCGAATATACTTTTATTTTCACTTTAATCTCGACGAACATTTTCCATCCGCGATAATGTTATGAACATGTTTGTGAAGGTAATTTTTTTTTATTATTTGCTCTACTGCGTTTTGCGAGCGCCAAGAACCTCAAAATACGTTATCAGACACAAGACGTTACAGCGGTACAAGCGTAGGCGATAGATTTCGTTCCCTAAACTCGCAAAAGCCATGCATCACACAACAAAAATGAACCACGAACAATTTCGCGTTAAGTTCCGCGTCGCTCCTAGACTACTTTCATGTGACAATCGTTCCACTAATATAACTAAAGTAACGCTCGTCGCTAGCAGTCGCTGCGAAAGTAAAGAGTGGCGAAAAGAACGCAGAAAGCTACTTGTCTCGACCACGGCATAAATTCAAGCTTCACGGAGCATTTGTTTTTTCTTTTTTTGTGTGTGTGTGTGTGGGGGGGGGGGGGGTGCACAGGTGGTACAGCGGGCCACAAAGAGCGGTGTTAACACCCAGTTTTGATCGCGACTGTACGGTCAGCGGAATAAAGTCCGGAAACAACGGTACACGCACCGTCACAGAACAGCAATAGAGAGTTTTAGGGAACTGTTTTTTTTTTTGTTTTTTCACGGCACTATGAGCCCTCAGGTATGAGCTGCGCATGTGCTAACGCAGAAGACTCGCACTTGCGCAGCTCGTCTCGGAGGTCCCATCGTTTCGTATTTGATCTGGAAAAGCGATTCCCTATCACTCTCTTATAAAGAAGTATACAAAGAAAAGAAATGTCATAATATTGGTTTAGCGAGAGAAACACAACAACACGAAACCGCGATGTCTGTGGACAGGATTACTCTACGTTTTTTGCTCTTCTCCGAAAGCTCCGTTTTACTCTAGGTCCGCCCTAAATCGACGCTACGACATCGTGAAGACAATCAGGCGGCACGGAAAATTGCATCGTCACGGCGCCCGTCGTCTTTATGCGTGTGCTCTTCCCGCCTAAACCAATCGCGGGCAGTGAATACGCCGTGGTCCTGGGGGATTTTTTTTATGCGTGATTAGTTCGGCTAGTGATAGTAAACGTACCACATGCGCTTTGACAATGATTATTGGGACTGGTTGAGTGACTCCACAGGACTGTAAGGTCCGCTGGGGTCAAACTTTGAGTGCAACCAGGTATCGATTCTCGCGGAACGCTCGCACAACGGCGAAGTGACAATCTAAGCTAACAGGAAGGGTCTTATTGGAGTGCGCGCGGGGACGAGGAACATTTAATATTCATATCCGGGCCTCGCCCATGTGCGCGGCGCACCGGATTTTTTTTTTTTGTTTTCATTTTTAAGTTTTTTGTACGTAGCTTCCTGTTTATCAACTACTGTAAAGACGTAGTTTTGTGGCTTAACAGTCTGCATTAGTTTCTTCATAGGACCTTTACTCGGCGTCAAATATTTTGTGCCGCTTTGTAAAGGCTGGCTTAGCTTCCCCTACGGTCGTTGAGAAGGCATTTGAAATGGGACTAAAACGGGAGAATTAAACTATACAAAGCCGTCAAGGTCTTTGAGGTGTGGGAATACCAGTCTAATTTGCTATGATTCGCGACCGCCAAAAATAGCCCGAACTTTCTAAAAATACCTTAAAATTCGTCAAAACTCGAAACTCGTCATATAGGCCTCCATGAGAAAGTGCTTCCTCGGCGTATAATAGGAAGCATTTTCATGTACGTTCTTTGTGGGGTATTTAACATGCAACAAAGCTTGAGCGGGTTCAATGAACGGGAGCGAATGTCTGTTATTTTTAAAGGTATGTAACTAATTTCTTTCCACTTACATAAATATAAGTCTGTGGCTTTGATAAACTTTTCTTTTAGATTATCATCGATTTCAGCCATGTAGTTCAAAAATTTGGCATGCGGAAGAAAAACTATCAAAGCATAGCAACCTGGAACAAGTAAACCAATACAGGAAAGGCAAAAAGCCAGAACGATAGACCGTCTCGAATTAAGCTTGAGCTTTTCCCAATGGTGTGACGAGAGCAAAGCGAGGTTTTCCCACCTACCAGAAATTCCACAATTTAAGATGGCGGGCCTCATATAAAAAGATTTATATACTGGGCGATTTCGGCAAACTTTTGAATATGTTGTCACTCTAACAGCCACGGCAGGGTGTCTGGCAACGAGAAAAAGGCAAATGCCCTCCGCCATCTTGTGTTGCTGATGCCTAGCAGACCATAACCACCTCTTTAGTTGTTAACCCGCAATATAGTGTTTCTATTAGAGTCGGCTCTTTCTAGCGAGGCCAGGGTCTACGCCTATGGCAACTGAATAGGCCTCGGTTAAAGCGTCGGCTATTCCATATTTTTTTATGTTCGCGTGGGCGACGCCATTTTTGGTGGTTAGTTCAGAGTGGGTGTAGTTGGCAGTCGTTACCATATAAAAATGCGATTTTAAGCATCAAGATGGCTAAGCTGTCGCTACTCTGAAGTGCAACTTATTAGATCAAGCTCCGCCCATCGCAGGGGGGTAAAGATGGTAGCCGAGCACGGCAAATCCTGGGCGCTGACATCGCCGGTCTCGAGAGAAAGAACGAGAAAGAGAGCTACAGAAGAGCGGAAAAATAAAGCAGGCGTGCCCGTTTTGCCGCAACTAGTTGCAGTTGATTTATAATATTTTTAAATTTTATACAATGCAAGATTCCGGTGTTTTTTTTATTTTTTGCAAAGTAAGTTAGAAAATGACAAGCTAAAAGCATCACCTAACGGGTGATGTTTTTCAGCTTTTTTGTGCATATTAAGGTGTCGCAGCGATATAGGCCCATCGGAAACCACCAACTAGGATCACCGATGCCTGCGTCAGAGCCCCGCCATTCCGAAGCGGCCGGAATGCATGGGACATTTCCGTCTCCATTATTGACGTAAAGAGTTACAGACCGGTATCCTTAATCTGTGCTTTTTCGGAAGTTTTTTCCAATTGTTTTTGTTTGAACACTTGTCACAATTTTTAAAATGTAAAATTAGCATTTCACAACATGGTTCCTTCTCTAGCAGGTCTGTAGAGTCCAATCTAGTGTCATTTTTTAGATTTTGTTCCGCCAATAGACCTTATTCAGATTCGCCCGCCATCTGTCGGACGTGGCGCCAACCTTCCTTCCGACGCCATCTTTGAGGCGACTGGCAAAGCGCTGCGGCCGTTTGCGGCGTGTGAAAGCGACGCGCAGCGTCGCTTTCCCACGCCGCAAATTTCACACGCATAAAATAAAATGAAAAACAGCCGATGTAAAGATTCAGATCGTATTGTTTTCTTTTTAAGTTAAAGGTATTATAGCCAAAACTTAATTAGCCGTAGCGCTTTCCTGTACTATTCAGGCTCCTAAAAGGAGCACCTGCGCATTAGTGGTGCGTGCTTTTACATGGCTTCTAAACCTTTCTCAAAATATTACACTTTCCAGAATGTCATGAAGGGCTCATGATATTTGTATATAACATCAGAAAGCATTTATTATTGTCTGTGATTTCTTGGGAGCTTGATGTTGGCTAGCATTGTAGCTTCGCTCACGCAGAGGAACGGCGAGGTCCAGTCAACATCACTCAGATACACTGTCTCGCGCTTTTTTCTTTGTTTGTTATTTTTTCTCTCTCAAGTCGGTCTTTTACACTCGAGTGAAGGCTGATGCAAAGTGGAGAAGAGCTGGGCGACGTAACAACTTCGTTCGCACATGAATGTTAAAGACAACGATGATAGAAAGCAAAGGTGAACGCTCGCTTACTTTACGCTGTCTCAATATTATCACGCGACTCTCACATTTCGAGAAACATTTTCGAGATGTAGACGAAAGCATAAAAGCGGGCTCTTCACTGCTAACCTGGACCTGTTGGTGAGTATAACAGTTGCGCTTGCTCGCTTCCCAACAAACCGGGTTCGCGCTGCGGGAGAGGCTTTTTTTTATTTGTAGCCAATACTGCAAGCAACCACTTTTATGAGCAGTGGTCATATTCTACTGCGTGAAAGCATGAAATTTAACTCTATGTGACCGTGGTACCAGGAGGAGCACATTAAAATGTCGCTGCCTTTTATTAATGCATTTTCTCAAGGGGCCAAAAAGTGTAATACACAAGTACTTAATTTATTTGTTAGTATTAGTATTATGATTACCAAAGGAAAATGTTTCGGCTTTCCGTAAAATAGTGTTTTTTTTGTTTTTTTTTAATACGTTATATTTCACGTACTTGCACCGCGGCGACTCGCCGATAATTATCTTTTACGCTTTTGTGCCTCGCATATGCCTGTCTGAGTATGCTAGTGTAGATCTTCAGTGTAGTTTTTATTTTTTACCGGCAATAAAAATACAACTAACGTAAATTTGTGCTGTATCACACGCACTCCTTATAATGATGTTTTGAGCTCCTATTCAGTGATCTCCCCAAGGAACAAAATAAAAATTCATGTAATAATTTTAATTTCATGCTGATTTTGTTTGTGCGTGCGTGCGCGTGCACGTGCGTTCGTGCGTGCGCGTGTGCGTGTGTGTGTGTGTGTGCGTGTGCGTGTGTGTGTGTTGGTGGGTGTGTGTGTGTGTGTGTAATCATATCTGCAACATTCTAAGCTTAAGAAAATGGGGAATCAAGATTAAACGTTCAACGCCGCCATCATTGAATTTTGCAATTCGGGTCTGCACACGCTGGGTCAAGGCGCAATGGGTGAATAACTGCTTGCATTCTTTAGACCCGCAAGCGTGAACGCCAATTAAAAACAAACTGTCACATAGTGGCTGACGGCCCTGCTAAATATATCATACAAATCGTCCTTGTGCGAAAACTCATGATCAGCTGGTCAGGCAAGTTAACGCACGGTTCTAAAACAGTGCGTGAGTCGGCCTGCTCTGGTGCTGGAAAGAAGCTAATTTTTATAAAAAGATATTCTTAGTAAAACCACTGAAAACAAACTTGAGCTTAATATTCATAACTTATTCCCAAGCGGCTGACACCATCAATAAACAAAACAAAACAAGAAAACACAAAAAAAGCACACACACACAAGAACATGCACGAACGCAACACGGGGCGAGGGGTTCGTACTGCGGCGGGTGGTTGGCGACGAGGTGGTGGCGAAGCCTCAAAGATGACGCCAAGCCTCTGATAATACCCGTGGCCGCCGAGAGATGGCGCTAATAATGAATAAGGTCTACTGCCGATCAGCGTGGGCAGGTGGACACCGTATACTTTGATCTGTGAAAGGCGTTTGGCTTGGTGAATCATTCAATTCTTGTACATAAATTGGGGACATATAGAGTAAATAACCAGCTTTGCAATTTTTGTTTTTCAAACTATCTGAAGAAAAGAAAAAAACTTCGTTCGAATATGAGGCCATCATTCTAGACCTTATGTGTCTTCTTCTGGTGTACCACAGGGGTCCATACCAGGGCCAATTTTATTCAATGTTTTTTTTTTATAAATGATCCGGGTTCTTGTGTCCGCCATTTACATAGTTTGCAATATGCTGACAACATGATATTGTTTAGGCAGGTGTCATCCATCTATGACTGTGAAATGCTACTCGAGGATGTTAATACTGTGCGCCATTGATGTCGTAGCAATTTGTTAACACAAAATCCAAAAAAATGTAGTTATGTACTTTTCTAAGCAATTAGAAATCATAAGTTTTTGTTACTATATTGAAAACCTACCTCTGCGTAGGGTTGAATGCTCAAGGAATTTAGGAGTATATATCGATTCATCATTGTCATTCAAAGAACATGTTTTAAACATCACAAACGCTGCCTATCGGACGCTAGGCGTTATTTCGAGAATAACGCGTGAATTTCCTTCGTCAGCTTGTGTATTCATTTTGTATTTTTCATTAGTACGTAGCAAGCTTGAATTTAGTTCGGTTTTTTTTGAATTTTATTGGTAGTGCAAACCAGGAATATGTAGAAAACGTGCAGAGACGTTTCTTTCGTATTAAATATGATCGCTACATTAGCCGCAGAGTTGATTATGAGTATAACAGGCTCTTATGGCGATCTGGTTGTCCTACACAAAATTCGAGAAGACTTGAGCGCGATCTAATATTTTTGTATAAATGCGTTCATGGTCGCATTGATTGTTCAACCCTCACATCAGCTATTAATATATATGCACTGCGAGTGCTCTGACTGATAAATCCCACTTTCTCGGTTAAAAACAAATCAACCTTTCCAGTCCCTATGAACCGCATCCAACATTCTTATAACACGTTCAGTACAACTAGCATGGGCATTTTCAACTCAGGTGTTCAAGCGGTTAGGCGTTCAATGACTGATATTTAACTCTTACCCATTTTCTTTTCCTCCATAATAGAAATTATTTGTTGCAAGTGCCGTAGATTTCTTGTGTATTCTCCTTTTGACTATGTGCATCATTACTTAGGCTACTCGCCGTTCATGAGCACGTAAATAAATGAATGAATGAATGAATGAGTGAATTATTTTAACTCTATTCCCTATCGCCGAATTGTTTTCAGTATAAATGACTCTCGTGTAACTGATGGATGGCACGAATTTTGATTTTCAAATATTGCGAGACATACACTCTCAAGAAAAAAGGGTGTAAAAGGGTGTATCGTTACACCCTTTGTCCCATTTAATACACCCCCAAACATTCAATTCGACGTACAGCGCCCTACAGTCGAACAGACGGCCCGAACTTTTACGAGGGGCTTGATAGCCGTGTGGTACAACTTTTTAATATAGCTAATGTACGTTTTACTGACTACAAAAAACATAATCGGTGTTTTCTTGGCCCTGCTGTAAAAACTCGGTGTTTTCTTTATGTGGTCTTTGATACGTACTTTAGCTATTTAAAACGTTATAGCGCACCGTTATCAAGCCCCTCGTAAAATTTGGGGCCGTCTGTTCGACTATAGGGCGCTGTACGTCGAATCGAAATTTGGGGGTGTATTATATCGGACAAAGGGTGTAACGATACACCCTTTTGCACCCTTTTTTCTTGAGAGTGTAGACCAAAGCAACACGTTCGCTACCACGAGCCACACACAGAAACTCCATTGGGACATCGAATGAAACGAAATTTACGATACAGGTACAGCGATTAATAACGCAGCCGATTTGAATCTTGAAGTACCCCCAGTGTCAACACCTTTCAACCGCGATCGTTTATCGCAGCGGCCAGTATCATTTATTGAGTAACTTCGACTGAGAACGTGTCCTCAAAAACAATAAAAAGAGACGCATATCGGGGCTTTGATCTCGACGACATAAACGTCCATTTGGGTTTCCGTATTTAGAGTCCGGTCAGCTCCACGCGTCCCAACGAGAATATAGCAGGAGTTGTTAATAGTCGTACGTCTTTCATCGAAATACAGGGTACCCGATTAATCTCGAACAATCAGATCGCTTTAAATTAGTTTTATGGTGTGTGTTTTTTTTCTTATTTCTATACAGGATGCACTTACCTGCATTTACTTCCGCCTTTAAGCCGTGACCACACTGCTAATATATCATACAAAAAAGCAGTCTGCGGACATTTTCGAAGCATACTTATATGCATGAAGCAAACCCGCTTAATTCGAACGTGTTTAATGCGTGTTCGCAGATATTTCTGCCATAATAGTCTGCGGAGAAAATCCGTGTCTCTTGTATAATGTCCGAGCAGCGGGACTGCGGCTTTATATATTTTTTTGGAAGGTGGGTCGTGTCTTTGGCTCACTGTAGAGGACAAAATATGTACCGACAAGGTGCTAGCACACAGTACGAACCATTGGTAAAAGGATCTAACAATCCCAGTTTACATACATACATAGTTCTGCATTCTTCTTAGAATTAAATATTTGTCATTCGAACTACTGGCGAGCTGAAACGCTCTCGCTCGAGGCAGCACTGTAGGCGGTTCATAAAACATTACTTTCGAAACAAATATTTTACGTGGATGCCTCAATGCAACAGGTGGCGCCTGCTCCCAGCCTATGTTTCTCGTGTAAATTGTAGCTTAAGTTGAACTCGCTTCGAAGCTAGTGCCGCAATGCAGACATTCCGTTTATGACGCGATCAACAATTTTCCTTTGTGAAAAATAAATGCATGGACATATGCGACCCGGATAATTATAACATAATACTATACGAAAAAATAAAACATATGATATATTTGCATTTTTATAAGGAAGAATCCACAGCTCATTTAAAGGTTTTACAATGTGGTTTTCTACAATTCTACACCCTTTCAGATGGCACAAAAAAAGCATGGTTTTCTTCCACCTGTCTTTAAACAGGCTTGTTTTAGCATTCCTTTTAATTAAATAAATGTGTCGCGCAAAACCTGCAATATGTTTAGTGCTTTATACGTATAATACATACATCGGTTATGGGAGATTGTTTTATAGCACTTAAAATTGTAAGGTCTGCTATAAAACTCCTTGTTTCAATACTAATGCAGTTAATGAAATGACGCAGGCGAGCTGGACAGAATAAACGATAATGATCCTTGGAGAAAAAAAAATCAAGGAAGACGAGGGACGAACACATATATCTAAACGTAGATTAGTGTCGTGATAAAGGCGAGTTGGTTCATGGTAACCGAAAATAAAGAGCACGCAAAAATAGACAAGGGCGAAAGGAAGATGCGATCGACACAAGCGCTGGACTTACAACTAAACATTTATTTAAAAAACACCAATGAAGTAAACCGCACTATCACTTCAGCACGTGTCAAGATAAGTCATTTCGTTTTAGTGAAGAAAAACCGATGTTTGGCTGATGAATGCATCTTGCCCCTCTTTTGTTACTACTTACGCTTCCAATAGTTCTCTGGTGGTTTTATTTGTGCCCCTCGCGATGACTGTGATGTTGCTGAATTCGGGCTGGCATTTACATGCAGCACAATGCAGAGGCAAGTGAGTGCATTGTGCTGCCTGTAAATGCCAGCCCAAATTCAACATCACCATCGTCAAGAGGGGCACAAATAAAACCACAAGAAAATTATTGGAAGCGTATGCAATAACAAAAGAGGGGCAAGATGCATGCGTCAGCCAAACATCGCATTTTCTTCACAAAAATAATTTTCTTATCTTGACACGTGCTGAAGCGATACTGCGGTTTCCTTCGTTGGTGTTTTTTCCAATAAATGTTCAGTTGTGAGTCTAGCGCTTGTGTTGTTCGCGTCTTCCTTTTGTCCCTGTCTATTTTAGCGCGCTGTTTATTTCCGCTTTCTCTAAACATAGCTTTGTGACAGGCGTGCGCTCAAAGAAAAATGTATCTACTCCTGGTATCGAACCAGCGACGTCTTCAATGGAAACGTCTCCGATCTTCGAACCAGGAGCCTCTCCACTCGAAATGCTCCACTTGAAAAAAAGAGATCCATGGTTCTCCAGGGATATTATCCTTTAACCTGTTCTAAATTTTCCTTGAAATGTTTTTTTTTTTTTTGTATGATATTAGGTAATTTCGGTGGTCGTATAAGTGCATCATTTTGTTTTTGTTGATGATTAGTAGACTCAGTTCTAGCTTTGGTTGTTCGCTTTCTCCTATAGTCTTTCTTTGCCCCTTTTCGCCTCAAAGTCCAAGTTCATGCATGGGCATTTTGACAAAGATTCTCCCGAACGCCTGTTGCATGTTGGCTGCCCATGCATGTTGGCTGGGCCAGCATGCTTGGCCATACGGCGCCGCGGTCGAAATTAGATTTTTTTTTGTTATTTCAACATGTCACTTTCACAAAAGTAAGGCCATAGCCTCCGTTTCATGTCGTTTGTTATCTCACGAATGCAGGACCAAGGACTGTGAGCGTTGAAGGCGCCCATGACGCCGCAAGCTTTTAAGCACGCCGTTCTCCGTCTCATAGTTATTTTTTTTCTCTTATTTTTGTTGCCCCCAAATATTGAAAGAATAAAAGGCAAGAAAAAAACGTTATCTCTTACCGAAAATTGAGGCTGTATAACTAGTTTGGTAAAATCACTAATAGATCCGGTCAAAACTCAGGGGATTAATACATATTCTGAATTAGATAGCGGAACATGACAAGCAAAAGTAGACGGGAGAGACAGGATAGCGCGCTACTATCAAGGATCGTTTAATGTTAATCTTGTAGCATTAAATGTCAGTTGCTAGTACCGCTCTGTCCTGTCTCGCTCTTCTACGTTTCCTGGTCGTGTTGCGCTATCTAATTCATGATATGTTCTACCAACTATCCCACCAGCAGATCTCGATGCAGATAAATACATCTTTGCAAGCAGTCGCTCTTCAAAAGCTTGTCTGGCAAACATGAGTGCAAACGTCTTATTGGCACACCTCTCTGGTAACCATGGGCACGCCTTAGCAATCCATCCATCCAGGCCTTTTGGTTTTTTGGGCTTGGTGGCGCGAGCTGGTGCTGGTTAGAAAAGGTACAGCTCTTATCATTCATCCATCCATACATCCAGATTTGACTGTCAGACGATCTACACGCACCAGCAACAAGATGGCGGTGCCCATAGGCCGCTTTTCCGATGTCTACACAGGGTGTTTCTTTATAAGTTAACGTATTTGTTTAAACAACAAAAAAAAAAGCCTTGACATCTACATTAATGTGCTTCGTGCGAGTTACATGGCCAGGGGTGCATAGCAAAGGGGTCTCATCGTAACGACCACTCCGTTAATTAACTTAAATTTGTTAATTAGCATTTTTAATTACAAAAAATGACCATATGGTTCTAAGTAGAAACCACAAGATCAGTCAACATTAGAAATACTTGGAGCACGTAGAAAGCACGGTGTAGCACTGGACTTACCACTCGTGCAGCAAGTGCAAATCTGCCTGTGCGATAACGCGCCTGCGCGGTTTATCCCTCTCCTATCATTGCCATTTTTACTCCCCAGCCTCGTGCTTGCTGCATGACTGGTGGCGCGCCACTGTTTTTCCGCGCCCTTTATCTCCTTCCAAAAAATTACCGATTAACTGGTTTTCGATGACGCTCAGCAAGTTTCTCATTTTACAATATTACTATTTTCACTAGTTCAAAAGTTAATTAACAAATTTTAGGTATTCGTTCGACTTATTGTAGCGATTGAACACCCCCCCCCCTCCCCCCCCAAACCAATATTATGTTACCTTGGCCGCAGAACTCACGTGCACAAACCACATTAGTGTGACCTTCCCGACTTTTTTTTTTTTATTAACCAATTCGGGTTTTTCCTCTAAACAGAGCGTCGGTGTATGTACCGTACGAGCAGTGTTGGCTGTAGCGGGTTACAAGTACCGGCGTTACCGGTTACGCGTTATTTTTTTCGGTAAGGCGTAACATGCCCGTTAGATCTTTCGAAAGTTTAAAGAGTTTTAGGGAACCGTTCTTGCACACCCGATACGGTACGATGGACGCTCCGGTACGAACTGCGGATGCGCGAGTCTTCGTGTTGCTCGTTCTAGGTTAGAATGTTGTGCACGCCGAATGTTCCAGGCCAAATGTTCCAGAAACCCACGCGTGCACAAAAGGGGCTCCGCGTAACCAACCAGACTGAGTTTCGCCCCAGCGTTCGACTCTGCTGTCACGCCGACCTCGACGCCCGCGACGCTCTGTTCTCTTCTGCTGTTATCGTTTTTCATTTTATTTCTGGGCACAAGTTCGCCCCATTAAACGTTTAGTTTCTTCAGTTATTTTCGCCTCATCAATTGTCATTCGTGACAATATACTCCCAAGATTTTAAAGAAACTTTTACACTTCATATACATTTCCTTTGTATAGGCGGCAAGCCATAAACTATGTTTAGTTTTTTTTTTTTTATTTCCGTTCTTTTGCGACTTCTTTTCGCGAGTATTTAGGTGAAACCATAAACGAGATTACGTAATTATGTTCGGTTTCTTTCTTGAACATGATGTTTCTTGAAATGTGGCGCTTATGCATACCTTTAACCTTGAACTGGTAAAACGTGTCAATTCAAAATTAACCGAGTAACGCAAAAGTAACGTGAGTTATATTTGATCGGTAACGGTAATGGTAACGCGTTCGTTTTTATGTTTAGGTAACGTAAGACGTTACCGCGTTTCTTTTATTTGCAAGTAACGGGTAAAGTATTTCGTTACTTTTTTTCGGTATTGCATACAACACTGCATACGAGTCATCCTGCTTTTTTCTGCCTTCTGTTGCTTTCTTCCCATTTTGAAAAAAAAAAAATAGTTCCAGATAAACCATGACGTGAAGATGATAAGCACGGTTCCAACATAAAAAAGAAGCGGCATAAACAAAAAAAAAGAGAAAATGTGCGTAGCTGTAATTGTAACTGTGTTTTGGTCACGTTTGTACAGCTGGAGCTCAATCAGCTGCAATGGGCAAGTGGTGTCTCAGCTGTAGATGAGTAATTTAGTTGATGGATTAAAACCGTCGGCCTGGGGTCTTTAACGTGCACCACGCAGTAGTGATACACGACCGCAAGCCTTTACGACGCTCATCCAGATCGAAACGGGCACGGGCGGGGATTGAACCCAGGACCCCCGGGTTCTGTAGCGCGAGTTATCGCTCCACGCGCTTCGAGATGGGGTCTGCTTACATACTCGGCCACCGATCCCCATAATGCGAGAAAGAAAGAAACAGAGCTACGAAAAGCGAGATTTTAAGACAAGTAAACACATAAAGATAAATATACAAAAAAGTGAAAGAAACCGAAGGAAGGAGAAAGAAAAAACAAAAAAGAATATTTTAGACGTTGTACTTCCTGCACTGTCGTCTCCATTTTCCGTTTGTTAACTTTCTTTTTCTTTTTATTACTACGCTTTCTTTCCTTATTCAGAAGTGAAAAAAAAGGACGTCAGAGCTTCTAAGAAAAGCGGTCGTGCCTTTGATGCAGCGACGTGAGCGCAAGGGGTGCCCAGCGGATGGATCCTGGAGCGCTCTTCAATTGTCCGCCCTCACTGAAAAGAATCGGAGGAGAAACGCTCCAGGTTTCCAGGAAGAATAGAACTAGGATTGGGTTTCAAGTGAAGTTATACTCCGACTCAGAAGCTCTCTACTTCATAGTTTTGATATAGCTTGATTTTAAATGCGGTAGCATTTCATCGAGAAGCTCCCCCCCCCCCCCCCCCTTTATAATGCCTCACGAGAGAAATTTGCGGATTGAAAAGGACATCACTGAGGAGAAGCGGCCTCCCATCGACACTCAGGCTGTGTGTCGTCGTTCCAATAAAACGCCAGAAAAGAGTGAACAGCTTTTAGCTAGGCACCAAGAAGCATTGCGCGCTCTACGGCCACCTCTTTACAAAATCTTAGCGGGACTCGTTATAAAACCGATGGACCGAAGACTTTTCTGGCTGACGCGGTACATAGAAGTGTCCAAGTAAATTGAAATGAAGGGACTGCGCAACCGTCCTTTTCCGCGAAGCATCCGAAAACTGTACATCCGGTTCCGTGAAACGTACCCACTTCAACACAAAAATTCATATTAGGTTTTCGTTTTAAATAAACGAGTATTACCTACAATTTTCTTTTTTTCAGGAAAAAAGGTACACCTATAATGTGCTTCTAGAAGGTGAAGACATACTTTCGTTATACCGACTTGCACGACGGTGGAAACACTGAGAAACGAAATGGCGGCGCACGGCAGCAGAATAAAGATCAAGGTAGCCTATAACATTCGTGATTCGATAACAATTGGTTTACTTGTGCAGTGCTTCTGGATGGGCCAAAAAACCTTTGACACTATAAATCGTAAAATGTATTGTACTAAACTCAACCGGTTCGGTTTTAGGGGCTAATTTTTCTCTCTTTTAAAAGGTACCTTACAGGAGGTTCCCATGGTTGTGTTCAAATATCATATAATTAGTAAAATTTGCTTTAAGGCTCGTTCATACAAGTGCATTCGACTGCGTTTGACTGCGTTTGATCGCGTTAAAGGGGCGATGCAGCGATCTTTGTACTTCGCGCGAATACCGCTTAGAACTAATTCCTGCCACGAATGACCTGTGAAACACGTGTTCGTTTTTAACCACACGCAATCGAAGTCGCAGAAAAAAATAAAGAAACACGAGCAGCGTACACTCCCTCAACTTCGCAACCAGAACAAAGTGGCCATGTGTTCTGGAGCCGATTATATGCTGCCAATGTTGATCATAGCCACGCGCTAGGGTGTCCGAAACACATGACACGCGCCGAGTTCCAGACATTGTTATGGTTTGGCTATTGTCGTTATTGCAGCGATTGGACACGGGCCAGTACACGAATGCTTCTCGAGTTATCGATTATTACCAACCTAAATCGAGTGCTCACGCAATGATCGGGTGCAATCTATGAGCCTCATTCAAATACCGTCACTGGGGAATACTGCGAACCCCAGGCTACGTCATCACGTTTTGTGAAGGAGAGATTAGAAGAAAACGCTCGCTTTTCTCCTTGAAATTACACCGCAACAAACGAGTTTCTTGGTAAGTGGCGTTGTGTGCGAGTAACCCTGAGTCCCACTAGTGCCAGTAAGCTCGTGTAAAGTGAAAATCATTCCAACTGAATATCGTTGCCCCGCCCCTTTAAGACAGCTCGCGTCAAGCTGTCGCTCTGGTGACCCTTACGACGCGCTAGTGAGGAGCCGCTGTGCTGCGCGATGCAACGCAGCGCAACGCAATCGACGCCACTGGGTGAACGAGCCTTTAGTGCTGGAGTGCCACAAATGTTCGTTTTGTCGCCATTTACTCTTTAATTTAAATGTGAATGCCCTTCCTGTTGTTATAACAGAAGGCAAACTTTTCCAGCACGCAGACGATACCCTTCTGTAAATGTGAGACTCAGATTACCACGATGCTGCTCAAAACCTTCAGAATAACATCATTCCCAGGATGAACTGGTTTCATTCAAACTTTAGTCAAAGTGAATGCTTTTAAGACAGAACTTTGTGTGTTTAAAAAGCTCGCACAAACAAGTCCAGCTCTTCGATTCAGTGGGGCTGCACTCTTAGAGTTGCAGAGCATATGCGATTGTAATCCAATTAAATATGTAAAATCAGTAAAATACCTGGGATTATATTTTGACAGTGCTTTACCTTGGTTTACACACGTGTCGTAGTTGTATAAGCAAATGTGAAGCATTTTATGCCGTCTATATAATATTACGATGTTATCGCCTTTCTTTGTTAGGAAAATGTTAACGCAAGCTGGCGTATAGCTTCTGGGTGTTTTGTCTTTCAGGGTGTTTGTTTTGGCGCAGACGAATTATCTTTTTTTTGTTGAAATTCATTTTAAAAAGTGTTGTATTTGATAGACCTTAGATATAAAGTGACTTATATTTCATCCAATTTACCTACCATACTCTTGGGGCCTTTTTACAAAAACCGCCGTGCTTTGACATATCTGGGATCGAAGTTTAAAAACGCTGCATACAAAACGACATCTTCTGAGAATTTCGCTTTGATTTGATAGGCCGTGTGTTGAGACAAAATATGGTGACGTACGCGAGCATATTATGTATTTGATATTTTGATCAACCTTCCGAACCCTTCAATTTGTGTTACTTTGAAACAAAAGCTTTAAAATGCGATAGTAAACTTAGAACAGCAAAACTGTTTTCCAGGTACCTGGTTTCGTATTCATTTGATTTGCTCTCAAACGACTTTGAATCTATTTTGTTGGCGTTGTTACTGTTGATTTCAATTTATTCTGCTTCGTTGACAGTGTCGCTATGTGAATGTGTATTTCATTTTATGTACTTCATAATTTGTTACTTCATTTGCCCGGCAATGCACTCAAGCCCCTGAGGGCGAAAACGACGAGATACTGTATATTGAAGACGTAAGTTTCGAATAAGAAATTTTATACATTTTTATCTTATATTCTATTGTAACTAATTTTATTCTATGCTCTTCCGCTCCAAAAACGAAAATGTGCGTTGTCACAAGCGTTACTTGTCGCTCCTTGCAGCAGATATGTTCACCAAATCAAGAGACTTCTCTTCAATGAGTCGAGCTTTTTGCTACTTCTCTAATTTCTCTTGCCGTAAGCGATCTGGTGGCAGGCATATTGTGGGAAAAAAAAAAGAAAAGCGGATCTTACAGTAACCATGACGAAGATACGCTGCAATGAATGCAATGGGGCACGCGCTACTAAAGGACGCAGGTAAGAGTAGAGACGGCTTTGCCTCAGTTGTTTTATTACGTCTTGTTTTTAAACTCCAGCCTGGTTGCCAGGATTATCGGTTTTTACGACGTCAGAATCACATCGGCCCGACCCAAAGGTCTTGTCAGAAAGTCTCAGGGCCATGGCTTTAATATTGGTCGAAAGATATACGCGCCTGCACGTAGCGACCTCAAATTCTAATCAAATCCGATCAAACTAACTGTTGGAACGCGTTAAAACAAAAAAGTCGAGAAAAAAAAAGAAAACAAAAGCTACCATTTGTGTCTACCCATGAATCCTTCCAATCAGAACTCGGCCCTCTGACATCCCCACGCGCCCTCATTTCCTCCTCTCTCTTAGTTTCTCACCGTAAAGTACGGTTTGTGTATGGCCGATTCCAACGACGGACTGATCGGCGGACGGATGGATCGCGTGATGACACGTCCGCAGGTTCGTCCGCCTCCCAAGCACATCCACGCGAAGGAGCCGTCAAGTAGGCGGCAGCTAGGAGGGACATAACCTGTTCGCGACCCCAAAGTGCCGTGAAACTCCCAATATCGCAATGTGGCACCATTGTCTAAGAGGGACATTGACGTTTGCTACCGGGTCCTTTCATGCCAAAGGAGACACGGCAATTTTTTTCATGTCGGGGATATGTACGAAAAAAGTAATTTGAGTAAAGACTGAAGAAAAAAAAAAAAAACTTTCAACATTGTAAAACCCGTTTTTCTTCTCTTTTTTGTCCTACGTCTCGGGTTTTACAATGTTGAAAGTTCACCAGCTCGCTTGCATATTCTCTGTAATTTCTAAAAAAAAAAAAAAAAAACTATTTGTTGTGAAAAAATACGTTTTATATTTGCGAATATCACGCTCTAAATTTCTGGAATTTGCTTAAAACCTACGTTGTGAATAAACACATTGTGAAAAAACGTTTGAGTATCAAAGAAATTTAGGTTTGCGCCTAAATTACTTATTAATATGCCCTATCTTAGAGTAAAACACAAACTTTGAAAGACGTCTTTTTGAATCCAAATAGGAGCTTAAAAAAAAGACTTGATGAGATTGCGTTGCACTGAATTAGTCAACTTGAATTTGGGTGTTAGCTACAATACTTTCTTTTCATTTGTTCTCATAGAACTGAATATTGAATTGTATGTCTTAAATTTTCAGTCTCGTTTGGTTGCTGCTTAATTAAATGACAAAATCTCAAAGTCATGCAGAAACGGCCCTATTGAGAGCCACAAAAAGCAATGTGGGCAGCGGTGCCCGGAACTTACGAAATAGTGAAAAGTTCAAGCCACCTCATTCTTTAACATAAAAAAAAGATCAGGAATATACCTTTTTCTTGCTGCTGATTTTTCTTTTAAACAGTCTTCTTGATTATGTTTCCAAGGTCCCGCCTTGTATGCGACGCACCCCGGCGTTCGCCAGTGAGGCGTCAACGGTTTGAGACACCGGAGCAAGGTCTTCAATGCTCTCCTGAAAACAAGTTTTATTCGGTTGACGTGTAGGTTATCCTCACTTTCATGCATCCGTATCCACTTTACGTTACGTAATTATACGGCCGTCTTAATTTCACTCTAATTCTGCCCAGGTAATTGTTGACGAACGCAGGCGTGCATCGTTTCCTGCCCGAGTTTGTAAATGCATACTGTGCGTCGGCCTTGTCAAACATTCTGTTAACACAAAAAAGAACAACCATAAGCAAACAAACTTCGCAACACAAACAAATTCAAAACGTTTAAGCAAACTTTCCAACACAAATTATATATCAGTTATAAGCAAAACATAAATGTCAAGCACCAGAATGGTATTCAACTTGTCTAGAAACTGCGACGTCCATACGAGACAGGCTTACACATTCACACTTTGTTTGTAAGCATAAAGTCTTGATGAAGATGAAAAAAAAAAAAGAAAGCCGTTTACAACACCCTGCAACGCCAAATTAGAGCGCAGCCCTTGAGGAGCAGAGGAGGGAAGGGCATGAGGGGAGGGTATACCCCTCCTCCCTCCTTCTCACCTCCTCATCCTACTTGCTGCTCCTCCTCCTCCTCCTCCTCCTCCTCCTCCCCTCCCCCTCGTCCTCCTCCCTCTCCTCCCGCCTCCTTCTCCCCGTGCGGTGCATTATAAAGCTGCGCTCTAAAATGCGTCATTGTGAAGTGAAGAAAAAGATGACTTGAAATGCCATTTCGTAAGCATCACATTTTCAAAACCTTTTTTGCCTCTCTATAGAAAACCGAATGAAGATCCATTCATCCTTTCTTGATCAGAAAGTGTGTGATTGTATCTAAATCTTTTCCAAACACTCCTTTTTTTTATACGGCTTAAGGTAAATTCACGCCGAGCACTGCCGCAGCATTCACGTTCAAAACTTGCTCAGTGTCTCTGCACGAACAATACCAGACACGGAAAGTTGCTACAGAAGTTACTAGATGGCGCGCCTTTTTGAAAGATGTCGTTTCTGCTGCTTGCTTGAAGCTTTAGTTGACACACCAACACGCGAAGCGCTACGAGCAATTGTGTGGGATTGTTTCCTAATCACTTGGAGTGTCTCCGTAGTGTGCGGAGCTCGTCTCACGCAGGAAATTCAAATTTCTTCATTTCGGTTCTTACGCATTAATGGGGCGTACTTCAACAAACACTTCTTGGCATGCGAATGCACTAATTAATCCGCCCGCTAAAAGCTGTGCAGACGTGCGCCACTTTCGTAATAACGTTTCAAAATGGCGGCACTTCTCGTAAATATCGCTCTGTCGCGCGGGGCTCGACATATGCGCAGTTTTCGTTCGTATTTCAAAACCCTTTTTGCACACATGTGTGTGACGATTGTTTGTGTATTTTATCATTTTTTGGGATGTCCCCGTCATCCACTAATTGTCATGTCGCGAATTGAAAGGGGGGGGGGGGCATAACAGTCGCACAGTCAGAAAAATCTCTCGCAGAAATGAAAGCTGTTAGCCGAGAAAAGAAGATTGTTTGGATCAGCGAGAAATGCTGAAAATGCGAGACAAACACTGATCAAGTGCAAATGAAGACGAGGGCGGGCCTGCACTCGCGCACCGAGGGAAATGGGCTCGCTCCATTTTGTATAGCTCTTTTATAACTTGAGCGGAATGGACGTTGGGAATACAACCCAGTGTCTTTAAGAAGCTGCTGATGTTCTTGCTCTTGAATTCAACGGTGGAATATTAGCGATTTTCATCGCGAGTTTTCGAGCCTACTTTCATGGCTTCGTTTTTCGGCCGCTAGGTGCTGTGAACGTCTGACTCACGCGACAAGGATGCGTGTGTTTGTTATGCAGAATAAATGAGTCAGCCTCAATGGGTTTTTGATGCGATCGCTGTAGATGAGATAATTAGCCAGCGCAGTAACACTGCTAGCCTGGGATTTTTAATGTGCATCACACAGTGGTGGTACACAACACACCGGTACGACGCCAATCCTGATCGAAACGGGCATGAGTGGAGATTGGTGCCAGAATCCCTGGATTCTGCAGCTCGAGCTTTTGTCCCACTTGATCCGAGCTGCGGCGAGTTCACAATCGCGGTCATTTGTATGGTTGCAGCCCGTTAATGCACTGGCCCATTTTTCTCGGACCCCACGCCAAGAACGTGTTTGTAGAGTGAGTACAAAGAGTGAGTACGTGCTCGTATGCAAAGGGAGTCTTGTGTAACGGCATAAAATGGCGAAACCCGTCTCATCCTCGTTGGTGGCACTCCGTAGGAACGTGAGCTGGGAAAGTTGGAGCGTCTCATCGGCATGCAAATGAGGGCGATAATTCCACACCACGTTTCCTTCACAGCCAAGCGCGCGTGATCCTTCCGAAGTGCCGCTCGCGAGAGAGATTATATTTGCATAGAACGCGAGAGTTTTCCCGTGTGTTTGGTAAGAAATGGGGTAAAAGGGAGGAGATATGTGGCGAGTTTGACGGACGACGAAGCGGCTGTACAGCGTGCTTTGTTAGCGAGGTGGGCGGCAGAAGCCTCTGGGGTCCGATTTCGGTCAAGGGTATAGCAAGAGCGCTCTCGGCTGCTGACTGGGCGTGGCGCCACAGATCGCGAGTTATAAACGAAAATGTTCCAGAAACAGAGACAAATCATGATAAAACAAACTACGCTGATTTTGCATAACAAAACTAACTATTTAATCGGATGTTTTGTTTGCAATACAGGATGCATCAGCAGTGATGCCAACTTGGCAGTGATTATTGATAAGACACATCAACCAAAAGTCCTGTTTAAGGAGGTTGGCGTACGCTTCGGGAAGTGGGTCGCGGTTGCAGTTACAAGCCGATGAATCACTCCGGGTGCGTCATGACTCCAAGTATTTTCGTGGGCCCTAGCCTTGTTCACGTGCCAACGGTGAAGCATTCTCGAAGTCAAAAGTGTGACCTGTTGTTCAACAATCGTCAGCCGTTTTTGCCCTTCTATCATGTGTGGTCTTGGATACATCCCGTTTGAGTTCTTTCCTACGGGCAAAACCCTTTCTGCCGGTCGCCACAATGTACGATGCGACACAATCTAGACAGTTTAAATTGTACACCAAACCACCGGAACTTGGGAGGGAATTTGTCGTTTGGTTTGGAAACGGGGTCACGTTGCCTAAGATGAGGTTCGAAAGTAGTTCGGATGTTTAAAAACCACATTTTTAACGATGTCTAAAAGTCTTCGCAGAAACACCCGGTATACGTAGCTTTTTTTTATTATTATTAAAGTCGTAGTTTTTTCGCTCATCGCTTGACCGGAGAAAGTGTAAAGTATTGGTGTAGAGCTGTCTATACTTCGAGCCCGACGTTGGCCGCTTAGGCCGCTTTGACTAAACTGTAGCGTTCCAGTGTAAACTGCTTCATGTGTCTCCTCGCGGGCTTGTCGCATCGACGCCAAAGTTCTTGGAGTGTCCATATCCCCACAAAGTGTAATATTAGTATTGCGTATTGCTTTCTGCAAAGGACAGCTGTCACCTGCACAAAACAAAACCTAAAGTTGAAGGACATGCATCGCGGATAAAGTGTGATTGCCATATACTCTATCTTGTAATTCGCAAAGCGCAAGCTGCAAAAAAAAAAAAAAAAGAAAGTACCATGTAATTTTTAGGATGTCTACATGTTTAGACAACACAAATTCATTCAGCCTTCGAAATTTGGCGATTTGTCATATCACTGTAGATTAATAAAAACGAATTGTGTAAGTGCTGTTGGATTTCTAACCTGGGGTTATTAATATGCCTAATGAAGCACCGTTCTCAGAAAATTATAAAATGGTAATTTTTTGCCTGTTTATAGTTTATAGTTATTCTGACCATGGACTGCAAATCACGGGCTCAAATATAGTGTCCGGTGATTACTTTGAAATACAGACACTAACAGCTTACGAAACGTGAGTTGTGGCTTATTTTGTTAGGGCTTCTTGCTTCGAGATGCGTTACTCTGCGTTCCCTTTGATTAATGCTTAATTTTAATTCGCTGTGGAGCCATAACGGCATGCTCGGGACGAGCCACGCCCCTGAGTTTCTGCAGCTGCGAATTTCTGCAGCAGTAAATATTTGAGCTTTCACCTGGATGATCCCCATGCCAAAGATTAATATTGACTTCAACTACGGCTTCAATTACAATTAACTTATATATTGCCTAACATTCGGGGGGTATAATGTGTAACTCAGCAAACTCCCGGTCAAATAAAAAAGAAATTGGCATGTTTTAAATTGGACTTAGAACGGTTGAAATTGATCGGAATTGCTGGAAGACCGCTCACGTTATTTAAGCAGGAAAGAATCTGCAGAAAAATCGGCCTGGCTTTGATTAGGTGCTCAGAAGCAATCAAAGCTCCAGTTAGAGAAATGGACGTTCTCCCTAGTTTCACCACATGAGCGGAGTCTAAGCCGACTACCTTGGTCATTTAACTCGTCGAAGAACGATTAGGAAAAAACGTAAAAATAACACGAATTTCCTAATGACCCTAAGTAATTATGTCGATTTTGTATGAAGCGACTCCGTGCGCAAGCTGTCTTGGTTTTTGTGACTTGGTTATACTGGGAGACCGTTCGGGTCTACGACTAATTAAGGAATTGAGTTTTTGCTTCAGCTATGTGTCGTTTGGTTTCTTTGTACATCCTCGAGTATTTCAAGCAATGGAGCTCACCATCGTCTGGTAGATACATACCGCACTTATGACCGTCGGAAATGTTCGCAACATCGTTCAAATTTCCGTAGGAGCGGGAGTGTTCTTAAGCGCTGAATCGAAATAGCAACTCCAAGGGTTGTTTATCACGAAGAACGACGTGATGGGAAATGGAACTTCCCTTATTCTCAAACAAAATGCTACACTCTAATTTTCCCACAAATGTTGAGAAAGTTTGATTAAAAATAGATTAATCAATTACGGTTGGAAAAAAAATACTTTTTTTTTATTATTTCCGTCAGCGCAACAATCAGTAGCTCCAAAATACCTCGAACTTGCCTTTTGGTTTCGTGGTTCTTACAAAAGACAAGAAAATTGGTCCTCCCTCCCCATCTCTATTTTGTTTTTGGTTCCATCATAGTCGATCGAACCAAAAGTTTGCGATCGCAATCTGATTTAGCTGTTATGCATATGCACATAAACTTTTGAAAACATCGTGCACCAAACGCAAATTAAAAAAAAAAAAAGCTGAGGTGTTCTTTTTTATATTTTTGTTACTTAATGTTTTAAAACAAAATCCAGCAAACCCAGGCGTTTTATTTATTTTTTTTTTGCCGGCATGCTTTTTAGAATTTACCAATTCAAGATAGCCATTTTGAAAAAAAACCAAATGAAGGTCACCAAAACCAGTATTCATATTTCCCCGCGCATTCCAGTGGGATGACATCACATATGTTGTGTAACTTGCAAGTCGAACAGGCAGTCTAAGAAAGGCAGTATTTTTGCGTGTGTCTTTCGTTTTGCTGACGTGAGCGGAAACTGACCTCTTTGAAATGGTATTGACGTTCGAAAGTGACGGTGTCCGATGAAATAATCTAATGACCGCCATTCGGATCTTTCTCCCGTTTGCCCCAACTACGGTGGAAGAAACATTTAGGTGATTACTCTCTGTCCGACGCGGCGACCACATTATGTTTGGCGCACCGAGTGCTTCACTTGCACGGGGATAGATGGCGCCCAAGTCCCTGTCCCTCCCAAACCGACCGCTCCGCTTGTTTCTCCCAGCGGTGGTCCCGCCATTCCGTCGCTCACCGCTTCTTGTTGTACCTCACCGCCGCCACGCTGCCACCAAGTCGCCAGAGTCCGTAAATTTGTGTTCTCTTCCTTCTTCTTCTTCGGGTCAACGCTCACCTTCGTGCACGATTGTGGTACCTGCGATCGACACACCACCAAAGCAAAACACGAGGCCAGCCACAGTCCGCACATCACCACCGCACCACACTACCACACCGCGAAAAAGGCGAGCAGGCTACGCCGCCGACACCGTGGCCGCCGAGGAGGGACCTCAGCTCCGAACACGATCTGGTCGCTTGCTCAACGCAGGAAGAGCGGCCAGACTCATCACCTAAATGTATTTCTTCCACCGTGGCCCCAGTGGCCCCAACCCAGCAAGAAGGAAAGCGCTAGGCAACCCTTTCCCAGTCCCTCTCGACTTCTTTCAGTGAAACGGTCTATACGGCGAGCAAGTGTTCCAAAATGCGTCTTTGCTGTATCGGAACGCAACGACGGACACGCGTAGGGGACGCACGATGACGAGGCAACCAAGCGTACGCCGCCACTGGTTGTGATCGGGGGGGGGGGGGGGGGGGGGGAAACAAAGGCAATTGGACGGATTTGTCGGTAAACAAAGGCACGAGGTAAGCAAGAAGCCGACCAACTTGGACGCCGTATACGACGTTCAAGTTCCTCGGATCCTTGCGCGCCTGGTGCCTTTTTTTACACCCCAAATGCGCTCACGTTCGTTTGCCTCGTCATCGCAAGTTCGCTACGTTTTCTGCATGCTGCCCTTTAATTAAAATGCAAATATTTGCATTCCGATGTGCCGAAGGCGCATTTTAGAACACTTGCTCGCCGTTATACACTTGTTTGCTCTGTTCCATTGGCGCCGCATTGTTTATTTATGTTGACGCCATGACACAGTAGGGGGCTGCACTTTTTACAGGACTCCGTTTTTTTTAGAAACCTTCGCACATATCGTAGTGCAAGAACTTCGGAAATGCACAATCACGAAGCTCCAAGAACAACAACAATGCCAAATGTGGTGTAAAAATAAAAAAAAATTGTTTTATGCACAACCCCTCTCTGCACAAGATTCTGCGTTTGAGATCATTTTTCGTTTTTATTGCTGGGGGCTAGGATTTCGGAACACTGGTATATACTAACTGTCACCGCAGATCGATCGGCTGACAGTACATTTTGAGGCCGCGTTATCACGTTCATTCCTGCCGACGCCCCACATCACAGTAGAACGAATCAATTTCAGAACTCTCAGGCTACTGAATGCCCGGGTAGTTGCATTGAGCGTCCACGCCTTCACATCGCACTGACCGATAGTGCTCAGGCCGGGATGGCCAGCATTTTGGAATCAATTCTTGTTTTTACAACAATAGACACATGTACCACATGCTCTAAAATCCCGTATTTTATGTTGTCAACTAACCCGAGTCAGGAAAAAGCACGCGAAAAGAAGCCCTCAGCCCAGGAAAATAAAGGTGAATGAGGAGTGGCAAATCCTGTGCGCTGACATCTGGTGTCCCGAGTAAAAGATGGAGCAAAAGCGCGATAGAATACACGAGAATAAAACCAATGTTGCCAGACGAAGGACAGCAATCGCAATAATATTCATAAACGTTGAAAACTCTCAAGCAAAGTTTACTGTGACAATTTAACGTTGTAATCTAAATGTTTTGCTATTTCAAACGCTTATATAAAAAAAAAACTAAGTTACTCTTTACATTGCAGTAACTTTCCTAAAATAAGGTCATTTATTTCTCTCTCTCTCTCTATTCATTCTGATAGCTCTTTATACGAGACAAGCCCGCGACATCTCGGAAATATGGTGGTTACGTAGTTTTATTTTTCCGGGGCGCGTCCAACCGCAAATAATCATTACAACCATAGCGCGAAGCTGCTTGTCTGCTTTAGTTTTGCGTCGACGCAACGCCATACACCTGCTCGCTGTGCTAAAATAAAAAAAAAAAAAAGCTTGTAAAGGAACACTGATCTCAATGACAATTGCTGGATCGCGTTTGACCAGCACCGCCTATGGACGGGAATGCGGCCACGGTCGGCCATCTTTTTGGTAGAGTTATATCATCTCTAGCCATCATAGTAATATGGTGGACAGCGCTATGGTGGCAGGCTGCCATAAAATTGCCGTAGATCTAGTACACTGTACCGTGGGTGATATTTCGTGCTTGATTGAAGTTGTTCGACGAAGCAGATTCTTCAAACCCGGCGTGAACGGTAGCCTCGTCTTTGAGGACCCGGCAAATGTTCTACGAAAGCGCAGCACCGGGGGAAAGCAGCGCAGCACGCATCGAAAGCAGACTACGTACCGGCGTCTGCTTTCGATGCTTTTTTCGATGCGACTTTCGATGCGTGCTGTGCTGCTTTTCCCCGGTGCTGCGCGATTTCGTGAAACTTTCACCGGGTCCTCGAAGACCGGGCTACCGTTAAGCCGGGTTTTTAAAACATGTTTCGTCAAACAATTTCAATCAATCACGGAATATCACCCACGCTATTTTGATAGGCAGCCTCCCACCACAACTGCCAAAACGCCGTCTGCCATGGATGGATGATGGTGGCTGCCAAGTGGCTTCAGCAGCTGTATCTTGGCTAGAGGTGATATAACTCTAGCCAAAGATGGCCGCCAGTGACCGCATTTGCGGAGTGGGCAAACGCGATCCAGCAATGGTCATTGAGATCAGTGGAAAGGAACGCGAATATATTTGAGCCGGTAGGTACGCAGCGGAGGAAGCCTTCATGCAGTTTTGACAGCAAACAATGTTGCCATGGCTATTATAAAGACGGCCAAATCTAGTTAATAAAATGTAAAGCTACTTGGTAACCATGTGTGGGACTACGAAGGTCCGGCTCCACGCCCCGCCGCTTGCGGCGGGCGGAATGCGTGAAAAAATGGCGGACATTTTTCTCCAGAGTTAGTATATGACCTCTATGCCACAGCGTTTGCTCCTCGACCGGCGGCTTTCTTACGAAGAAGAACCGGCATAACGGCGAAACTGCCACGGCGAAATTCACGCGGAAAAATTTATAAGGACGCGCCGCCGCGTATTCGTTCACCCCTGAACTCCACGAGACAAACAGGCTGAGAGCGCCGCCGACGCGAATAGTGGGACTGTCAGCGTCGCAAAGGGAGGAAATTAATATCCACCTAAACCAACCAGTTATAAAGCTTCGTTAAAACGCTTCAGATTCGCAAAACGCGCTAAAACAGAAATTCGACGAAAATCACGAAGTGCGCTCGTACCTTTGAACTCCGGAGCCACGTGGAAGCCAAAACTGCGTACCACGTCCCGATTAGCCCGTGCCCTTCACCGCGGGTCGGCCGTTTCCTTTAGCGGCGTTCGCCGGGCGAACACTGTCTAGCCCTGCTACATATTCGGCGAACAGCCAGTATTTTGGCGCTGCGACGAGACCGAACGCCGCCGGGCGAATTTTGTCGGCCATTCGCCGCACATATTCGCTCCATGGAGTCCAGCCTTTAGAGCCGCGAGCATAGAGAAATATAGTACTACGTAAAGAGCGGACACTTCCACAGGCCCCAGCGGCCCAATGCAGTGTCCAGCGAGCGCACCCAGCGGCCAGTATAGTCCCTAGTTGAGTGTTGAATGAATGGATACACAATGTAACCGCTGGCCAGATGAATGAATGGATTCAAGGCGAATTCTGGCGGTATTTTAGTATCGGGCAGTAGCATGTGCCCTCTAGTTTAACGAGTAAGTGTTACTGTAACTAGCATGGTTTTTGTTTAAAATATAATTGTTTTATAAGTATACCTCAATTGCACTGCAGAAGAAAAGTTATCCAGCGCTACATATAAGTCAAACTGACCACACACTAAAAAGGATATTCTCACATTTGTGCTAACTCTCTTGTAGGGACGACATGGGACGACACCAGGGATTGACACACAAAAGTATTTATTTTTGTAACTATGACAAGCAAAACAAACATCAACTCTGAAGACAATGAGTGGTGTGTGTTATTCATACATAAAAAAATAAGAATACACATGCAAAATATATAAATAACACGTCAACAGTGCAACACTTGGAAAAGTACTGTGATACTTACAGCGACAAATGCAATATGATGGAGGGCATTTAAAACAATTACTGTCCAAGTTCCATGAAAAGCGCTTGCACATATGACCATGTGACTAATACAGCAACAATAGAAGAACAATCTGTCCCAGTGGCTTCTAAATTCAGTGACCGAATGCAAATGTCCGCCAATAAAGAAACTACAGTCGCACTACCTCTTACGCATACCGTATAACATGACCGCAAAGGAAGAATGTCTAGAAACCCGCACGAGACAACAAGCCGCGGAACCAACTCAACCCACACAACGAGGCAAGAGACACAGACCAAGCAGCCGAAGTATCCGCCCTCCGTCGAGCCCACGACTCCGAAGCCAACCGTCGCGCCGCAGCCGTAGCCACAGCCGTTGAAGTCGTTTTTGAAAGTTTTCGAAGTTCGTAATAATTTTAAAAGTTTACTCTATACAACAAAGTTATTTATTAATATTATATGTCTGACAAATGTTCAGGATAAGTGGCTACTGTTGCGCCTACTAACGGCCAGTAGAGTCCCTAACTCCTGGGCCGCGAAACGGCTTGAGTGGCCACTCTTTACGTAGTACTATATTTCTCTATGCCGCGAGCACGTCTGCTCTTCTCTGGTTCACTTTTGGTCCGACCGCATGAAGGCGCTACTATTCGATGGAGCCGATCAAACAGCGCCAAAAAGTGCGTCGTCACGGTAATCATCCTTGCGCGTTTTCTGTCACTGACTAAGCCGATAACGTACAAGGAATGCTCCTTGGTTCTGCGTCTTTTTTTTTGCGCGATTAGTTTCGCATGTGATAGCAAACCCACCAAGAAAACAAGCGCCTTCACGTCGGCTGCAGGCACGCAAAATGTCTCGTGGGAGAGTCACTGAAGCAGGTATACTTCGTTTCACTTTATGCCCAGACGCAGCCGACGCTACGAACTGGTGGGACCAAACAGAACGCGTCAAAGACGCGCCATCTTGGTGTTCACCGTGTTTCGGTGCGTGTTCCACACTGTAGAATTTGTGGGTGAAATTACAAGCATTTTTACGGACACTTCCTGTTGTCTTATAGAAAATAAATGTCAATGGTCTTTAACCGAAACCTGTTCAAGAAAAGAAACAGAAATTTTCTTTTTTTACCCTTTTGGACACGCAGGTCTTTCCTCACTTCACGAAAAGCGGTTCTGAGAACGTATTTAACACATTAATATTTTGTTTGTGTATTTCAAGAATAAAACTATATTTATGTGTAAGTTTAGTGCAAGGATTAACGCGCTCTGTGTCTTCTTTGATCTTAATTTTGGTGCGGAGCTTATTTTTCAAGGTGGATGCCGGGTAACGGTTGTTCGTGGTTGTTGGTTTTCCAGATTGGATCATTTCTGACGTAGGGTGAGTGCTTCGCATTCTTATCGGTTTAGGGGGGGGGGGGGGGGCACTGCTTTGTTCCGTTTTGCTTAAGCCTCTTTATGGGCCCGAGCTCAAACTAAAGCACGAAATTGAGATGGGTTTCTGCGGTACCTAAAGGCACAGTGACAATGTCGAAAAAACGCGCGCGCCAGCACCGCTTGCAGCAAAGACTCTCGCGCATAGCAAACGCCACAAGGCGCTTGATACTACGTATACGAGAGGGAGGGGAGAGAGAGAGAGCGAGGGAGGAAGGGAGGGGGGAGAAGAAGGAGGAGGGGGTGTATAGCCTTGTGTGTAGTTTGCGCAGAAAATTCTTGGGAGGGGGAGGGGGTGGAGGGGAAGGGAGCTGGACTCAGCATAGGGGAGTGTTATGGGGGTGTTGGGTGTGTGTTCTAAATTTTTCCGGCGTTTCTGCTGAACGGGAGCCTTGCACTATCCTGCTTGAGCTGACCGGGGAGTGTGCCCGACAGTCTAAAGCTATGCATCCTGACAAGATTTCGCTATGGCTAGAGTTCTGTGTTCTCAGATAAATCAGATAAAATCCGAAAAATATTTGCCAGTAAAAATTGGGCAGATTCAGATTTACGCAAACAAAAAAACACACATAATTTTGGGACAGCAACTTGTTCGAATCTGAGCAGTTTTTATATTTTCTTGTGACCCTCGGACATGTTTTTCATTTCCTTATTTATTAGTTCCTACTTTTGTTCGTAAGCGTCACAAAACGGTATCCTTGACTCCCCATCACAAAAACTAGATACTATCGCCGACACAGTGTTAGCTATTACAAGGCAGCCCTGGCCATTTCGTTCCCCAGCAGGCACCCTTTGAAACACCGCACCTACCCTGTGCGGCAGAATATCACACTATTTTTGTCGTCTGCTAGGTGGAGAGCAGATGCCGCCACAGCGCTTGCCGTTGTTTCCTTCACAGGCTTTTGTACGGGCCTCTTTCGGTACGAAGATTCTTTGACTCCTGCAAACAACTCGGCCGAACTTCGAATGAAGGGGACACACCGAGCTAAGATAATTATTGCCGATGGTTGCATACATATCTAGGGAGATTACTTTTATTAATCGGACAGACGGCTGTTGACAGTCTTCCTTCATTTCCAAAACGGGTTTCCAAGCGCAGAACACTAAGGTAAGAATTTAGCACTACATTTATTATTGGTATGTGCAGAAAATTTCATTTATTTATTTCCTATTTCTTTTCAGAGTAGTTAAACCGCTGTGCCGGCGTCCATTTTCTGCCTAGCAGATGACGGAGAGAGAGTATGATATTCCGCCGCACAAGGAGGGCGCAGTGCTTCAAAGGGCGCCTGCTATGTGGCGCTGGGGGTACGGAACAGCCACGGCTGCCGTGTCATAGCTAACAGTGCTGTCAGTAGTACAACAATAGTCGAATATGTCTTGCATGTAAAAAGGCTGCCTTACTAAACTCACAAACTGCTGTTTCCTACCTTACATTCATTTCCACTGAAAATCCGAAAAACTTTGAATTGAAGGCCCGTCTTCAATAAGAAAAACCCATTTCCACGGCAAGGAACTTTTATCATCAGCTTCATTTGTGTTCACTCCGGACACTGACCGCACTGAACTGTCCACGGGGCTGCTTCTTCTTTCCAATATTGTTTCTATATGTGCTGCTTAGCAATAAATTGCGCATATAGAGTTGTGATTTCGACAAATGCCATAGATATGCGTTTGCTCTTTCGGCATAAGCCCCGATAACCACCGATTTCTGGCCGACACGAAAAGTAGATGCCGGAAAACATAGATTTGAGGATACAATAATAAACACAAAAAAAACACCCCAAAATTTGAACAAAAATAGCCATCAAAAACGCGGAACCTCAGTTATGAGTTTCGAACTTCCCAATCTTAGGAGAAATCGTAAAACACACTCAACTGCCCTGTTTCTTCGTGCGTTTCAAATGGCCTCTGATCAGATGCTTGCCCACATAGCTTTGTACAATCTTGCGCAGATATCAGTATTGCGTACACCACGCACATATACTTGATTTCAGTTAAGGGGAGAGGGGGCTTACGGAGGGAACGGGGGAACCTTTTTTGAGACACACTGGGTTGTGGAGAGGGGAGAGGAGGAGGTGCCAGCAAAACTGGAGGATTTCAGGGAGGAGGTGTCGGCTCGCTGGGCACCCCCCTGACTACGTGCCTGGCGTAACTATAACTTGCATGCTCAGACTGATTCTTGTTGTCCTTTTTGTAATCATTAGGCTTTCCTGGGAACGCCTAAGAGAAGACGATTGAAGGCGAATGGGTTAGCCAAGCCAAGCTTTATCTGACTGGCTCTTTTCAACTGTGTACAGAGGCTATGAGTATGACAATATACGTATACAGTCTCCGGCAGTATGAAAGACCCTTTCGACGATGTAATTTCAGGTGGCTACGCTGGATTCGCGTTGGCTTTGCCCACATTACTTGGCGTAAAAAATGTTTTTTTTTTTCTCCTTCAAAATAATGTGCATCCGGGTAAAGTGGACTCACCACCACGCTGACAGACTCCTTGGCAAGGACATCAAGGTAAAATGTCTTAGTGTGCATTTTTCCGAATGTTGCTTAGCCATTTTATATTTACTGAAGTGTTTCACTGAAGGAGTAAGCTCGTGTGCAAACGTGCTGATGGCGTACCTCACAAGCAAGCCGACTAGGGAAGTTGTGTACTGGATGTCTTCTAGGCAGGTCGCAGAGGTGCGTGGGGATGCCACGGCCAAGGAAAAGGTGCTCCTACCGATTCTGGCATGCCAGTTCAAAGAGGATACAAGGACACTTTTTCACATCCTCGGGGTAAGTGCATATCAAAGGGATGTGACAGCTCTGCGAGTTGAGCCTATATGTCATAAATGTGGTGCTTACCTATTTACGTCTTCACATATAATTAATTAATTCATGGGCTGAGTGCACAGTTGTTTTTTTTTTTTCTTTGCTCTGCTTCGCATTAATAAGGAGAAGCGCTTCTCATATTGAAACTTAGGTGTGTGTGACTGATGTCACTATAATGTTGTTTACTGGTCTGGTGAACATTTTATTTGTTTTTCAATTAAAAATGATGTCATCTTTTATTCTTGAAAGATAGACCTTTTAAAAATTTGCCCCATCTAGTGACGGTGTTTCAAACTACGCTCGGCCGCTGTGGTTTGCTACCGTCGGCCACAATTAGAATGTAGACTGTTTCTCCCCAAGTACTTCTGTACCTGCCAAAGATGAATCTGCGTTGCTGCGTGCCGGGCAGCTTTAACCACGGATAAGGCTGCCCGTGTGACGGGTATAACTCAGGACGGTAATAAAACTGAGTATGTATCGTTTCTGTTCAAATTTTTGCACACGATGTGTCTTGAGGCTAGCCTTAAGCACCTCCTGTAATATGCCTCGCCTATAGATGCGCACACTCAACAATTCCAACAATATGAAGAAGCACTGGTCATGCTTGGATTCGAACCTGCGACCCTCAGCTTGAAAACAAATGTATTAAAACTAGCAGAGCCCACAAAAAATGTATGCTTCGTTTGCTTTATATTGTCACAAATTAAGGCGACGAGAAGGCAAAGATTGAACTTAAAATAAAGGTTTAATGGGCGAACTTGTGCCAACCAAAAATAAGTAACGAAAGAGCGTCGAGGCAGCAGAAAAGCAGGCGGCGATTCGGCGGCGAATCAGAGAGCGCGAGCGAGACTGACTCGACAAGGTCGCGGGTAGCTGCTTATCTACCGTGCGTCACTATCTCGAAAGTTCGGCAAAGAAGGCTCGAGCGTCGCGCGCTCGGGGCGAGGATGAACTGGCACTTTCGAGAATAACAAAGCAGGTGGAAAGTTACGTCTGGTGCGAGAATGAACGCGAATCTTCTAGATGTCAGTGACCGAGCGTTGCTTTGTCGGCCCTGCGGGCGGCATTATCCCCCCCTTTTAAAAGTGCATCGTCCCGATGCAACGCAAAAGAAAAACAGAAATGGCTAAAAAAAAATTACGGTGAAACGAAATGAACATGCAGTGTCGTAATCCTAGCGCGCGTAGAACGGCTTGAGTCGAACTACGTGGACGACTTCGGGTCGTGGCTGGCGGCGTCCTGATGGTCGGGTTCCGTCGGGGAGCACCTCGTAGTTCAAGTCCCCAAGGCGGCGGATGACCTTGTAGGGTCCGAAGTAGCGTTTTAACAGTTTTTCGCTGAGGCCGTGGCGGCGAATGGGCGTCCACACCCACACCCTGTCTCCGGGCTGGAACTCCACGTCGCGGCGACGAAGGTTGTACCGGCGAGCGTCGACACGCTGTTGATCGTGGATTCGAAGGCGGGCTAGTTGGCGTGCTTCTTCTGCTCTCTGGCTGACCACATGGGCATCGTCGCATCCGTCATCCACAGGCTCATGGGGCAGCATCGCGTCCAGCATGGTCGTCACTTTTCTTCCATGCACCAGCTCGAATGGTGTAAACCCGGTTGTTTCTTGAGCTGCGGTGTTGTAGGCGAACGTGATGTATGGTAATACCTCGTCCCACGTCTTGTGCTCTACGTCGACGTACATGGAGATCATGTCGGCGATCGTCTTGTTGAGCCGCTCCGTTAGTCCGTTGGTCTGCGGATGGTACGCGGTGGTCCGACGATGGCTGGTGTGGCTGAGCCGAAGGATCTCCTGCGTGAGCTGGGCCAAGAACGATGACCCTCGGTCGGTTATCAAGACTTCGGGGGCACCATGTCGAAGGAGAATAGACTCGACGAAAAACTTGGCGACTTCCACCGCAGTGGTAACACAGCGGGCGTCGGTCGGTCGTTCGCCACACGTCAGTCTTCCGGGGTGCGCGGGGCTCCTGGCAGGCGTACTGGACTTGGACGTCGTGGCGGCGGTCGTGCTGCGGCGTAGGAGACTGACGTCGGAGCGGCGTGGCATAGGCTTGAGGAGGAGGCGGTGGCCGTCGGGCCACTGCGGCGTAGGTCAGGGTGGGCTCCTTGGGTTCTGCTACGCTGGCAGGAGCCTCCGGTTGAATTGCCCGCTGAACTTCTTCACGTACCACTTCGGCTATCGACAGCGAAGCCGGCTGTTTGGCAGCAGGCAGGATCTTGCGGAGCTCTTCCCGGACGATATCCCGGACGATCTCCCGGAGGCTGTCGATACCGCTGGTATTCAGGTCCAGTCGGCAAGATGCGGCGGTTGGAGGAGCAGGCACGCCGGCGAGTCGATGGTAATGGCTTGCTCGGGCCGACAGCGCGCGCTCGATGTTAGTGGCTTCAGCCACAAAACCGTCGACGGTTGTCGGGGGATTGCGGACAAGGCCCCCGAAAATTTCAGCCTTCACGCCACGCATGAGGACGCGAAGCTTCTTCTCCTCGGTGGATTGAGGATCGGCGCGGGAGCTCAGGCGCAGGACGTCTTCGACGAAACTCGTTACGCTCTCGTTGGGGCCCTGGGTCCTGGACTGCAGCAGATCTTCGGCCCTCTCTCTTCGGTGTTGATTGACGAACGTACGCGTCAACTCGCTCTTGCAAAGCTCCCATGAAGTCAAGGAAGCTTCGTGGTTTTCGAACCAGCGCCTTGCAGTTCCCTCAAGCGAGAAATAGAGGTTCTGCAGGCGCTGTTCGTCACTCCACCCGTTGTGGCGAGCCACACGTTCGTACTGGTTGATCCAGTCTTCAACGTCCTCGTAGATCTCGCCGAGGAATGGAGTAGGCGTCCGCGGAGCGACGGGCAGGACGACGACGGGCGGGTTGGTCATCGTCCGGATCTTCTTCTTCTGCCTTTGCAGCAAGGGTCCGGATTCCGGGAGTTGGACTTTGGCACGGCGGCTTGCTCGGGTGTCGGCGTCTTCTACGAAGGGTAGCCTTCCGGGGCTGAGCACGTCGCTTGGCCGGGATGTCTTCGGAGGGGTACGCTCAACGGGCACAGAATGCACTACCCCGCACCTCCACCAAAAATGTCACAAATTAAGGCGACGAGAAGGCAAAGATTGAACTTAAAATAAAGGTTTAATGGGCGAACTTGTGCCAACCAAAAATAAGTAACGAAAGAGCGTCGAGGCAGCAGAAAAGCAGGCGGCGATTCGGCGGCGAATCAGAGAGCGCGAGCGAGACTGACTCGACAAGGTCGCGGGTAGCTGCTTATCTACCGTGCGTCACTATCTCGAAAGTTCGGCAAAGAAGGCTCGAGCGTCGCGCGCTTGGGGCGAGGATGAACTGGCACTTTCGAGAATAACAAAGCAGGTGGAAAGTTACGTCTGGTGCGAGAATGAACGCGAATCTTCTAGATGTCAGTGACCGAGCGTTGCTTTGTCGGCCCTGCGGGCGGCAATATGCTTTATATACAATCTCGAAAGAGATTAACAGTATTGGTAAAAAAGGAGAAAGGGTGCCATCATGCCCACTTTGCTTAGGGTAGTGTCATGCTTTGTAGTACCGGATGCCTACAGCATGGACTGACTGAAAGACATAGATAAAATAGAAGGTAACATATAGCCATCATTGGGCAGGTGCATGTGCAAGCTCGAACCGGGGACCACTCTTTCACGTGCAGCACAAAAGAAAAGGAAGCGTTGTGAAACAAAACGGCTTAATATCGCCATACGAGGCTCTCTTTCACGCCCTCCAGTGCTGCGCATGATACATTCTGTGTTACCGCTGCCTTTTCCTCAGGAGCTTTTTAGCATAGCACAATTAATTTCTTTTGAATTTTAATTTTCAAGGTCTTGCCTGGCCCATACATGTCTTCTGGGATGCAAGTTTGTATTTCTTTTCAGGAGGCATCTTCAGTGGCACCTGTTTTGTCATGACAGAGCATCAAAAGATGTTCAATGATCCTGTGCCCTTCTTGGAGGCAGTATGTCTTCAATTCGCCACATTTAATGTGCTGAACCTCTCCTACCCAAAGGAAGTTTCGACGACCCTCGAATTTATTCAATGGTGATACAATCATATGGCAATGCCTGAGTATACAGAGAGGCCAGACAATGACACACTTAGTATCACTTTTCATTACTTATTAATTTAACTGAAAAGTAAGGTTAATTGTTTTCAAGATGTGGAGGAGGTAAAGAGGAAAACGACGAAGGCACTAAATGCTTTTGCTATGAAAGAGTTCGAGAACTGTTTTAAACAATGAAAAAATCAGCGGGAAAAGTGTGTTGCATCTCAGGGAGAGTACTTTGAGGGTAATTAAATTTTAGAAATGTTTTGAGAAATATAAAAATTAAAAAAAAACAATTATCATTGATTTTGGGGTCTCCCCCTCGTATATCAACAGGGCAGAGTCTAACAAACCATATGTCGTGTCTCCCTAGCCAAATCTGCCAAATCAACCCAGAAGGAGCACGGGAGCAAGGAAGCGGGCAGCTGTCCATCCCAAGATTTTGAAGCTGCTGAAGAGCTCAAAGTAGAGCCTGCAACACTGAACTTGCTTAAGTAAGGGAACAGTGACATTTTTGCAGATATATCATTTCTTAGAGGGTAAGGCTAATCTGATGTGTCTAATATTGTTATGTCATATGGTATGATATATAAGAATGACACTATTGGTCAAATGAATATTTTTACCTTAGCCGGTGTTGACAGTTGACACAATGGATACAACAGCACCCAGCGGATGGAAATCTAGAATGTTGGGGATGCTGCACATGACAAGCAAGGCAGCAGCTTCTGACTCCTAATAGCTCGGGAACTTGCCTCATTTGAATCACAGGTCAAGAGCAAGGGCCCTGTACACAAATTTCTGAAATAGGTTTTATCCTGATATGTGCAAACATAACCATGACTATCTCAAAAATAATTTAAGCCATTTTTTTTTCAATTTGTTATGGTATATGTTTTTCAGAGGCGTTTCACGGCAACGTCACCTTATCACCGGCAGCCTTTGCACCCATGCTTATACACTGCAACATTGCTGTGCATAGCAAGTGTTATTTGCAAATATGAAACTCTACCTTGTTTATATTTTCATTCTGGCATTTATGTTAATGTAAATTTTTACTTTCCAGGAGGTTTGCTTCGAGTCGTGAAACATCAAGCAATGCTTTATAGTCAAATGTTTAGAGAAATGCCTCCACTGTGATATTTTAAATCAAAAGGATAGTTGGCAGAACTGGTTGTACTTGCGGCAAGTGATTGCTTAAGTTCTAATATATTTATCATGTTTGTGAGAGTAAGCCTTGTCTGACATACCCCCCGTGAGTGTCAGCACACTTTTCTCTCGGTGGGGGCAAACCAGCATTATTTTTTAGTGAGGGAGGGGAAAGGGGGTGACGCTTTCATACACAGCTTGTTTAATATGCATACTCCAACACAGTGCAGCATGTCGCCCAGAAAAGTTTTCACACTCTCGACAGATTCTTAGTACATCGTGATTTCAAATTGATCCATGAATTCCGCATTGCCGATGATCTGCAGGCTGAGTCATTACCTCCAAACATGAATGCCAATGGATAAATCTAAACATTTACTCAGAATCCTTGAGAGAACTGAAGGTAGACAAAGTCAACTATAGCCAGTTGTATAAGGAGAATGACTCATAGCCTTTTGTACCATTAGTGGCCATGTTTGTGTGTGGTAACTCACATTCAAAGGCAGTCTGACATAATGTGAATACACTCTATTGTATGGGCCACCTCGTCAACTTGCACGTGCATGAGTTCATGGTAGTGTCCTTTACAACGTTTAATTATTTCTGGAATATATGCTTATGCTAAATTTCTCCTGTACGCAAAAAGAACAGTCTGGAATAACTGCAAAGAGTTCAGTGTGCCAATTAAGCGAAGTTAGTTGGTCACATAGTGATACATAAGAGGAAAATAACTCACTTTTAGCAGAGCATCAAAAGGAAGTCCTGCATTGAGAGTATGATGCACCACAGATTCTTTGAGGCTCTTGAATAAAAAGTAACCAATTACCATAAAAAAGCTGTGAAACATAAATGTGTCGGGAGTCAGTCAGACACATCACGAGCACACTGCTGGCTCATTGTTGCCCTCTGAACAAGACGTCTGGACTGCTAGCTCGGACAACCTACGGGCATCTTTCGACTTGGGCAACTTCAGCTCCCCAATTTAAAAAAGTAGCTATGTGTCAAAATGACTTGCCACCCATCTAATTCTCGAGAACGTTTGAAACCACCGACCCAGCAAAACTATCCTTGGCATGCAATCCCAAACGCCAAAGAAGTTCTTGTTCAACGTTTTTCTCTTATGTCATGGGCCTGCACTCTTTATGTGCAGAGAATCGGTATAAATAAGGTGTTGCATGCGCATCTTTAGAAGGGCAATCACGTAGCAAATTGCATACAGCTTATTGGCCTATACAAAACATAGCCTTTTCTTCACTGTCAGGCAGAGAGAGGTGCACCATCAATGGTTGCGAAAGCTGAGACGCCAATAAACAAAGAATCAACAGGCCCGAGACCCACTCCTCTTGGTCTGTTCGGCATAAGGTGTCAGTTTCACACATGCTGTACTTGCTTCCATTCTTAAATGAGCTCAGTAGAGAGATAGACGCCGCGTCCCAGCTGGCTGTTGATCCCAATTTTTTGTGACCACCAGCCAGGAAAGGGTATGGAAAACAGGAGAGAGTCGCATCTTTGCCCGAGACCGTCATCCATTGGTGTTCACGTGATCATGGTCAGTGGGTTTCAGTCTACCATGTGATCACATTGGAAATATGGACCAAGGTGGTCACATGGTCACGTGACCATTATCTATGGTCGCCGAGCACGCACAGCATGCGCTTGAGTGACGTCAACACATTCTGTGCATTTCCGGTTTTTGTCAGCATGATTAAGGTGGCCTAAACTTTTGCTTCTGTGCGAACATCACAATGCTGCATCTCAAAAAGCGTCTGTAAACCATTGTTTTTATATTTTTATTTTTGGTAGATCATATGAGTTCTGAGAAAAGGGAATTGCATGATGGTTCTTTTTTGTGTTTTCGGTCTTGTCACCGCACATATCCTCTTCTCTCTGATAGTCTTTTGCACCCATGCATGTACTGAAAGACTGCCTCACATAACTATAGTGTCAGTTGCAATTTAGGCAACTCTAGTACCCTTCTTACACGGGCAGCCTTAACCTCATTTAAGCCAACCGCAGTCACGCTTAACCGCAGTTATCCGCAGTTACACAGCGAACGAAACTGCAGTCAGCCCGATAACCATGGCTAAAGCAGACCGAGGTTGGCGGGCTCGCTTCGGGCTTGCTAACCGCGTTCAACATGGCTCCGTCCACCACTTCGCCACGTCCGCAAGTTGTGGCAACGTACTCACTATTTTAGAATGCTGGGGGAGTCGTGTAAAAACAATCACAGCAGCAAATATTCTTGGAGGAGCTATACCTAGGGGTTGAAGCTGCCTTTATAACAATAGCAGCACGTCTCGAAACAAGGAAAATTCTATTTTTTTATTTTTTTTATTGTTTTGTTTTTGAGAGTTAGTGCTGCCGGTGGCAGTGAGGCTTCTACGTTAGATATTTAATTTAAATCAGTTGAAAGTGGTTCAGTACTCATAGTGATTACCTAACCCCACACTTGGTTTTGTTTTCGTGTCAACTAGGAGCAAGGGAGCCATGTAATAGCATCTCGGTTCAGTTTAGAGACCATGAACCATTGTTAGCTTAACTGAGGTTAAGGCTGCCTGTGTAACATGGATATAGCTTGTTTATATTGGTGTACTGGCATTTAAATTCATGTATTTATTACTTTTCAGGATGTTGGATTCTGGTCACAAAACTTCAAACAATGTCTTATAGTGAAGTGTCTGGGGAAAGGCCTGCAGTTTGTGAAATTTTGAAAGAAAAAAAAAAAAAAGTCGGCAGCACCGGAGTTTTTTTTTTTTGTACGGTAAGTCATTGATTGACTTCTAGTACAGTGGTTCCCAAATGAGGGTCTGCATACCCCCTGGTTCTTAGTCAAGCTAAGCAATGAAACGTTTTGCTCTTATAGACACAACAAATGTCACACTTTGTGCGATGTTTCTTAATATAAAAATAATATAAACAAGTCGATTTTATGATAGAATTGAACGGTTGATTCGGATAGAAGTCTAATTTTTTTAGCACTGGTTTCTGAAGTTAAGGATCGATCTATGATACTGAGAAAAAAAAAAATTGTACTCCATCTAGTTGACTGCGAGGAAGCGCTTCTCCCTGGCCTCCGCTTCTCCGCGAACACCGGTGGAATGCGGAAAAGCTGTGCGCCGCAGCACTGGTGCAAGACAGTAAGCTTGACGTGAGTGTCTCATTGCAAGCACCACAGATTGGAGAGGCATGTGGTTGGTTCTGGAAGTTCAGAGGCTGATGTGACCAGCACGATCGATAAATGAATTTCATGTAGGATCAGCGAGCGCACTCCGAAATACATGTTTCTCTTTGAAGGCTGGGCCTGCCTACATTGAAACATCTGCTTGATTTGTGCTCAGTTATTTTAATTAGGGGCCTACTCATATGCTTTGTGTTCCAGCAAATATGGTAGGGTTATTCTTTCATTTGCAGTTGTAGTCTCCTAACCTTCTCATTCTTTGTCATAGAGGGGTCCCCGTCACTTTCACCAGACCAGAAGAGTTGCCCCCAGCCATGAGTGTTTTAGAACCACTCTTCTAATAGATTTATCATATTTGTGGGAGTATGGATGGGCCTGATGCATGGGATTCATGTTTTGTATGTATGGGAACCTTAGCTTGTATGCATATGAATCTTAAGTGTGCAGTGCTCCTACTCTATATGTGCTCTTTTTTTATTTTCTGCATGCTTGTCGTTGGCTAGTGTAAGGTGCCAGAAGACCAGTCAGGCTGCGCGCTGCAGCTTTCTTCCCTGGGGCTTCATCATAATCGATGAAATAGTTATTATGGTTATTATTATACTTCGATTTACACATATTTCTCCCCTCTTCAGGGGTTTCCCCAGGATTCTAATCAAGGGGGGGTGTCCCAATGGCTCGGGGGGGAGGCGATGCGAGGCGAGGCTAGATAAAATATAAAACTGTTTCTTTTTTAGTCCACTAGCTAAATTACAGACGTCTATTAACCAAATGCTCATACCCGTAATGTATGTTTCCCTTTCTCTATATATACACCTGAGAGGTGGTGTTTTCTACTTAATCTAAAAAAAAAGAATATTATTTTTTTCCGTTTTCTTTTTTTTTTTAGATTCAAGGGGGGGTGTCCAGGAAAACTAGGGGGGGTGTATACCCCCCCTAGGGGGGGTCTGGGGAAATCCCTGCCCCTCTTTCTCTTGTCTAGCTTGGCGTGATGGACGAAATCCGACACAGAACGTGAGAACAGAGGCAAAACGGCATAGGGTATTCATTTTGACTGAAAACTTTGAGGACCCTAAATAAAGCAGTCCAAGGTGACTAAGCGTTTTTATTTTCATACCACTTCTTTGGATGCAATATGTGCTTTCTGTGAGTAACACAAAATAACATACTCAAAACATTTTTAAATAACAATTTTCTTGTTGTTTCTTTACAAAGGGCATATTTGTGTTCACCTCCTTACAAATGGTTCTGTGTATACACGTTTGCATGTACGGCCCCTGGGCACCGCCATCCTGCCTACTGGTGTGCACATTGGACGCACCATAATTTGATTACGATGCCTTGCTAAGGCGTCGTAAGCAGACTATGGTGCACCCCAGAGCGCACCCCAGCTAGCAAGATGGTGGCACCCAGGGCCGTGCTTGCAACTAATTAACGACTCTTTTCCGTTATGCCTATACGGAAGATGTAAATTCTCTAATTAAATAGTACATTTCGCTCTAACCTTTACAGAAAATTCCGTGAAGGCTAGAACGTAAAGGTGTCAGTATTTAAGCGGACCCCTCACTAAATTGGATTACGAATGAATTAACCTCACTAAATTGGATTACGGATGAATTCTCTGGCAGCACTTTTCGCCAGAAAATTTTTCCGTAAAAGGGAGCTGATTTTTTTACAGTGCAGCTGCAGATGAGAAATTTAGCCAGTGCAGTACAACCGCTAGCCTGGGGTCTTTAACGTGCATCACGCAGTAGTGATACACGACCGCACACCGGTACGATGCTCATCCAGATTGAAACGGGCAGGGGTGGGGATTGAACCCAGGATCCCGGGTTCTGCAGCGCGAGCTTTTGCTCCCCGTGCTCCGAGCTGGTGTGCGCTAGCCCACTTGGCCACCGATCTCCCTGATCTCTATGACATTTTCTGGATCCCGCATCCCTGCTTGGTCGCTGCAGCGCGAGTGCTGCCACCGGACGTCCATCATGTGTGCAGCTCAATCGCGTTATTGCTATCGTTGCAGAGGCTAGGGTCTGGGTGCTGAAGACACGTTTTTTACTCGTTCGTCGTCATTCGCCGAAGAAGATTTTTTTTTTTTTTAACCGTGTGTAAGCCGAGAGACTTTCCGTTGAGAACACGTGGGCATTTCCAAGGAAGCACAATGCGCAAAAGAAAGGCAAAATTCGTCAAAAGCAAGTTTCGCCGGTCTCGAGGCCTGATCAAAGGTTCTTTGGCTCGCCGAAGTGCAGAGTCTCTGTGCCTTCGCACGCTTGGATTACGATCCAGAATCGACACCGTGTGGATGCGTTTTGCGAGTGCAATATGCGTGAAGCCGTTTGTGCCTCTGGAGAAGCGTTTTACTTTTACTTTACTCTGACGACTGTGTTTGTAACTTGCGGAACTCGCGGTCCAGAAAAGAGCTTGATCCAGCGTCCAGTGACGACGGAAGAGGGGGGAAGGTACGTCTTTTTTCGTCGTGAGACGGTTTACAAAATATCGCGCACAACCGCTCCTCATCACTGATCAGTGATGGCTCACTATCAACCTACTTAATTGCATTGGACGTATGAGTGCGGCTCGCTTAATTGTGGTTGGTCAACAGATTGCACACGACCATATGGGCCGCGCTTCAAAAATTTTCATTCTCGCCGTCTTGAACTTTTGCCTTCGAAAACCCTCCTTGCTCCACAGCGTCGCTCTATTTGTGCTGCCATGTGATCCATTCGAGTAGACTTGGAATATAGCCATAGTTAATAGGGCATAGGAGCAACCGTACCGACCCCCCCCCCCTTTTTTTTATCGATAGCAACTCGCCGTAACAACTGGACAATCCAGAACTCCGTTGTCGATATATGATGCAAAGATATCTACGCGCGACACACCTTCATTGCACTCGCAAACCACATCCACACGGCGTCAATTCTTGATTGGTATCCAGGCGTGCAAAGGAACAGAGGCGCAGCACTTCGGTGTGCGAAGGAAGCTGTTCGAGGCGGGGCTTAGGCCGCACGTCCGGGAGCTTCCTGGCTCGTGACGACGACCATTCCCCGAAGTGAAGAACCCAGGGGTCCCGTGGAGGTGGGAGAATTGGTAACGTAACGAAGGGTTTAATTACATGGTAGCGATACAGTCGTCAAATCCAAGAGAACAAATGGAGCTCTCACGCCCCGCCTTATATAGGGGTCCGTTTTCTCCCTCTCTCTCCGCCAGGGCAGCAGGTGCGACAGCCACGTGCTTTGCAGCTGGGTCCGGCGCGACGTAGACAGAAATGAGTCATAGCCAAGGTTCTCCGCAGTTAGGCCAGGCCTCTCTCCCCTTCCGGAGCGCACGAACCCACACGCACACACACACACGTCCCGTTGACGTCACGGACGCGTTGAGACACGTTTTGGGCAGCCTTCGACAGGTGGGCGTCAGTCCTGAACACGTCGGGACTCGTTTTGGGACTAGTTTCCGTAGCGTTGAAACTCGGAAGAAGGTTGCCGAAGGTTCCATTCTTAACAGCCCCTCCGGGGCCAGGGAAACCTCGAATGGCCGGTGGTACAATCGCTGGCCTGAAGAGGTGGGCTTGGAGTAGGCCTTGAGAAGACGCTGCAAGCACCAAACAAACTCCCAAACCTCTCACAACGGAGGCATCAGCGGAAACGTCCCCCACAACACCACGCCACACCCCAGTCAAACGCTCGGAATTCGCCAAAGACCCGCCAGACTGGATTACGGATTACCAAAATTTGGTACAATTCCGGGTATCGAGACCCCCTGTCGCCAAAAAAAACTCATTTTTCCAACGAGGTCACTAAGAACAAAAGACAAAAGACAAAACCTTTTCGCAATTTGTGAGGTCCTTTTGGGGGTTTCAACGAAGTGCCCCCACTTAGATCCTCATTCCCTTGGATGACGAAGACCTCTGAGATCAACCCTACTAATTTTCGTGATGTCAGAAAAATCTGCTCAACCCATCGGCATTGCCGTTAAATTTGCCTTTCCTTTTTCTTACGCTGAAGTCATAGTGATCGATTTTCACGTGATTTCTAGACGTGAAAATGCGGTCCTTATAGCGCCGATAAAACAATCCGCCTCTTTCATGCCCCGTCACATTGGTCCTAGCAATCTCCTGAGCTGTATCGCGAAACCCTGACACACTAGGGTCGCTCTTCTGCTCGACTCTGTCTACTCGTAGCAGAGGACCAAAGTTACGCGACGCCGGAGCTACGAGAGATCTTTCACTGATCCCCTCTTCCTCCGCCTTTTCCGCCGGCGCGTTGGGACGGCGTACGCTTCCTAGTGCTACGAGGTCGGGCTGTTCTACAACCTGGTCCCTCTCATCCCGGTTTTCTGCCTCCAACTCTGGGAGTGCTTGCTCCCCGTCAGCTGCCTCTGGCTCTGGATCCCTCGTCAACAAAGGGGCGACCTGACGCGATTTGGACCTCGTACACGACTGAACTAGCCCTTCTCCCAGTTGTTGACCCCTTTCGCGCAGCAGGAAATCTGACCGGTTAGAAAACAAATAAGGATACTCCAACGGGACTGTTTGCGAGACAGCCGCCTCTGTCACTAGCTCTCCGAACGGGCCAGTTATCCTTACTGTCGCCATAGGCAGACAGACACTGTGCTTTTCGAGCAGCTGCTTGATCCAAACTACCTTTCCGGTAAAATCGGATGTCGTTACATACGACGGATGAACAACGTCCATCGTCGCTGCACTGTCACGAAGCACCCTGCACGGCTTTCCGTTTACCTGGAGCTCGTGAAGATAGGGACGAAGGAGCTTCAGGTCCTCGTCACTACCGTTCACGTACGAGAACACCACCCGCGGTTTCTTACATCTGGCCGCTGTGTGTCCCGGCTCCTGACAGTTGTAGCACAGGAACGGCTTCCTTGCCTCGAACTGCCCTGTTGGGCTTTTCCGCGCCTCGTCTCCGTTCGAGTGTTCTGCGCTCTTTTCTGGGACCTTTTGTCCTGCTTCGGGCTTCTCGGGCCCGTTTTCCTCGCGAGCCGTTACCCTGTCGGAAGGTCTTGCGCTGATCGCTGCGGCCGGATTCGCTTTCCTCTCCGCTCAGCTTTCTACGCGTTGCGTACTCTTCGGCTAGCTCAGCGGCCCTTTCGACAGAGTCGACTCCCACCCTGTCCTGCACCCAGAGCTTGACTGACTGCGGAATGCTACGAAAGAACTGTTCGAGGCACACACACTCGACTACCTTGTCTCGGCTTTCGTACACTTTCTCGCTCTTCAACCATTCTATCAGGTTGGTTTTAAGCCCGTACGCGAATTCCGAGTAGCCCTCGCTGCTCTTTTTGGATGCGTTTCTAAACCTTTGACGGAACGCCTCGGCAGAAAGGCGGTACCGCTTCAAAAGGCTGGACTTCACCTTGTCGTAGTCGTCCGCGTCTCCAGCACTAAGGCGCGCGACAACCTCTGCAGCCTCACAGGGCAACAGAGTCAAAAGCCGTTGCGGCCACGTTTCTGGGGCGAAGCTCAACTTCTCACATGTCCTCTCAAAGTTAACTAAGAATAGGCCCACGTCTTCCCCAACTTTAAACGGCTGCATGAGCTTCTTCATTTGATACGACTCGGTCTCACTTGCTCGTACCGGAGCCCCAACTCTACTGTTCTGCGAGTTTAATCGCTGTTGTTCAATTTCGAGCTCTAGCCTTCTCAGCGCTCGCTCCTCTGTCGCTGCAGTCTGTGCTCGTTCCTCTCTCGCTGCAGCCTGTTCCCGCTCTCGTTCCTCTTTCGCTGCAGCCTGTTCTCGCTCCTCTCTTGCTGCAGCTTCACTCTTAGCGTTCTGAAGCAGTTCCCACGCAATTTTAATTTCCTCTGCTTCCGCGCTCTCTGAAATCGCTTTACTGATCTCAGATTTCTTCATCTTTTGCTCCACCTCCACACCCAATTCTTCACATAAACAGAGTAAATCTGTTCTCAGTAACCTCATCAGATCCATGATCGCTGCTTTTTAGCTTTGGCTTTGTTCTAAAACTTGTCGCGAGGTTATACCAAAACCTAGCGCACGAGTCAAACACTAAGGATTCCCAGCAGTTCAAAATTAATTACCCATAATCTGAAGCCTGGCGAATCTCAAAGCAAAGTCCAAACGCTCACCCGCAGATGTAGCACGATGTCGCATGGTCCGATCCCAACCGCTGCCAACCAGTTGTTCGAGGCGGGGCTTAGGCCGCACGTCCGGGAGCTTCCTGGCTCGTGACGACGACCATTCCCCGAAGTGAAGAACCCAGGGGTCCCGTGGAGGTGGGAGAATTGGTAACGTAACGAACGGTTTAATTACATGGTAGCGATACAGTCGTCAAATCCAAGAGAACAAATGGAGCTCTCACGCCCCGCCTTATATAGGGGTCCGTTTTCTCCCTCTCTCTCCGCCAGGGCAGCAGGTGCGACAGCCATGTGCTTTGCAGCTGGGTCCGGCGCGACGTAGACAGAAATGAGTCATAGCCAAGGTTCTCCGCAGTTAGGCCAGGCCTCTCTCCCCTTCCGGAGCGCACGAACCCACACGCACACACACACACGTCCCGTTGACGTCACGGACGCGTTGAGACACGTTTTGGGCAGCCTTCGACAGGTGGGCGTCAGTCCTGAACACGTCGGGACTCGTTTTGGGACTAGTTTCCGTAGCGTTGAAACTCGGAAGAAGGTTGCCGAAGGTTCCATTCTTAAC